>VWZV01017125.1:1772752-1845239 GCA_013397155.1 Irena cyanogastra | reverse complement strand
TGCAGCCGCCGCGCAGCGCCCGGGGGCGGCGCGGTCTTAGTGCCCGCCCGCCGCCGCCGTCGCCGCCGCCCGGGACACCCGCCCCCCGTCGCCCCTCGCACAGCCCTGGCGCTCCTCGCTGGACCGCGCCGAGGCTGCCCTCCTGGCATGGAGGACCCCCGCCCCCACCCCCTGTCTGTCAAAAATAGCTACAAAAATAGGAAGCCCCCACCCCTGTGCTGAACCCATGCCGCAGCGCCCTGCTTGCCCTTCCCAGTCAGCCGGGAACTAAAGAGGCACAAGCTCAGATTTAGCCAGAAGGGCAGACGCATACCCTCCCCCAGAAGAAGCCTACACACCCTCGACACGTCCTCTATTGCATTTACATCCCAGCGCACCTGCTGCGAATGCCTCCATCCCACTGGAGTGGGCTGTCTGCCCCTCTGCCCAGCCGGGTCCAGCTTGCAGCAGGGACAGGGACTGCAGCTGGGTGTTCCCGTGCGGGGGCCACCGTCCTGCAGCCAGGCTGCCCCCAGCTCCCTGCTGTGCACAGACACGCTTTTGGATGCTACAGTATGCATGGGAAGGTGGAGCATGGGGCAGAGAGCCTAACTCTAACCATCACCTGCTGAACTGCTCTCGCAGTTGGGTCACACGGTGTTTATGTAGCCTTCCTTAATTTTCCTTCCCGTCTCATCTGCCACTTGCTGATGTTTCCAGCTGAGTTCTTCCGACTCCAGCAGCATCCTGCATGTGCATTGAAGTACGAGCCAAGCTAAAAGAGTGGTCCCAGTCCCCACTGAACTTGCAGTCTTAAGGCAGGAGGCAAACGGTGTCAAAGAAGCCGGCATAAGCAAGCAGGTCCAGCAAGGTCGGCACGCTCTTGACTTTCCTGGACTTCAATTCTCATTGACATGGAAGTCTTTAGTATCATTAAACGCAAGCACTGAGAAAATGAAAAAAGAGAGCCCTCAAGTATTGAGACATCAACAACTAACCAGTCTGATGATCCTGCTTGCAACTGGACTACCATGCTCTTCAGAGTTATGTTTTTCAGCATATTAGCCCGAAGGTCTGAAGACCTGCTGCCTTACACTGGCAGCTTCCTAAAGTTGGTGTCAGAGCTGGTGGAGTGCACAGGATGAAGCTGAAGGTTACGAAGTGTTGTGACAAGGGCTCCTTTAGGGTTAGGATGGCCACGGGGCTTCAGATAAGGTTGACTGTTGCCCCTGAAGGGTTTCTGTCTACCTGGGAGCTCAACTGCCAACCAGACTCACAAAGCATCAGCCTTCATTGCGGAGTGCAAGACATCAGGTAGAGGTTAAGTCATAGCAACACTTGAAAATTTACTGTAACAGTTTCAGGAAATACATTAACAGCCTGGAAATACTAAACCCTACTGAGATTTATGTGAGTCTCAAAAACTCACTGGGAACTTTTCTGAGTTTTCTATAACCCTCAGGACTTCAGCATAGGTTAAACAATCTGCAGTGAATCTTACTTCCTTTCCTGTTCTGCTCCACCTGAAAATTTCCCCTAGCACATTACTATCTACAAGTTAATCCTCAAGCTTGGGGTCACTATCAAAATCTGTGTGAACGATGAAAGAGCATAAAAACCTTCTTGGCATTGAGAAGTTTGTAAGACCTGTGTCTAGTTGATTATATCAATCACAGTCAAGAACAGTAAACAAAAACATTTAGTCTATTTTAAAGGAAAATAACTTTTATGTAACCATTTTAAAAGTAATTTAATTAGTTCTCACATAAATCACAAACTTTAAGTGAAAGTAGGAAATGCCTCTCAGGAGAAAGAATGTGGGGAGAATGATGTGGTCTCAAAAGACAGAGAGTACAATGTTATTCCCTCTGTGCTTGTTTATGTGCATATCTCAGTATTGTTGTGGTGTTTTACAGGGTGCCCATCTCGTTCAAGTGGATAGTTATTCAGCATTACTTTTTATTCCCTTTATTTAGCATGTCTCCAAAGGCTGTGTAGAAGGCGTAGCAGATAAATGATATATTTTCTGCCAGGTAAGTGTTTATGCCATTTCTGTTTACCCAAGATCTTTTGGTTGAATAATGCAAGCATCTTCATTCAAGATTTACAGATAACTCTCAAATCAAGTTGGGCACCTTACCATTATCATTTCTGCTACTAAGCAAATACTTTTCCCTCCATGTCATAGAGTTAATTTATTGCAAAAACCATTAGGCTTCTATTGCTGTAAAAAGTAATTTTGAATAGTTTGTCTTGCTGATGTATAGCTAGGTCTCAACTAAACTCTTAGCAGCTGCTGGGAAATGAGATGCTATACTGCTGACAAGTCAACATAAGGTATAGTAAGTGGCAATGAGCGTTGACATTGTGATTTAAATGTAACATCGATTACTAAAACACACAAAGACTTGAAGGAGGCCTGTGTGCTCAAGAGCTTATTTCCCGCTGTATCAATTAATGCATCAAAGGATTTAATCTCTCTGTCTGGCATTTGGCATACTTGAAACAAAACCAACATGCAATAATGGAAGCCATGGAAAACCGGGCTCTGTATGCCCCATAATCTAGAAATGACTCAGTGATGCTCTTGGATAAGGTAGTGGGAGTTAGCATCAAGAATGGATGGTCCTAACAAAGAGAAAGATTTCATCAAGTGCCAGGCAATGAAAAAAAAATGGCCAAAGGGCATTTATGTCCAGCCAAAGTCTACCTGGTAACTCAGGCCTGCAAATTGTTTGTGCCACTGCATTTCTCCTGATCTCAACCATGGGCAACTGGGAAGCTGCTTGAATGGATTCCATGCTAAGTCTAAGCAAACCCTATGAACCAACTGTGTACACAGAAGTGTTAGCACATAATAAATTAATAGTAAACATTATTCTGAATTACAATGTTACAAGGAAATTTAAAGCAGGGTTATTCTGTCATCTTTAAGGTCTGTAAAATAGACTATGTCTCAATGTACTCCCTTCTGTCATGCTACAAAATCCAGTGACTTCAGCTTGATCACATACTTAGAAGTCACCAGTGTGCTCTGAAGCCACCTAGGTCCAAGCTTTTCTGAAATATTTTTAGTGCAGCTCATGCCTGTTACCACAGAAAAGATGAGGGGCAGGAGCAAGCTGCAGAGTGCATGCTGGGCCCAGGCAGCAGCTCCAGGGTGCAGCCCTTGTGGGTAGCTCAGATGGAAATCTGCCCCTCCTCCTTGTCAGGGCTATGGTTTAGATTGGCTCGATAAAAGCTTACTGTTGTAAGTGGGGTAATTTTATCTTTGTCTTCACATGGTTCACCTCCTCAGCCCCTCTCAGTATTTCTTTCACAGCCATAAGAACCAAAAGCATTCTTCAGTTTAAGCTGAAGCTCTAGCCCGTGGTTTGTGGCAAGAAGTGGAAAATATCGGTGGGTTTGGATCACATGACATCTTGTATATAAATCACAATCCAACATCAAGATCTCTCTCCTTACAGCCATTTCCATATAAATCACCACATTTGTATTTGCTATCTTTGCACACACTAGTAGCAGTTCTCAGCATATCCCAGATGGCATTCATTCATAGGCAAAAGACACAAGTCTTTTTCTGCATTATCTGCCAGTACATCTGCAGACCTGTGGAGTGCTTCATCCGTACAAGCTGGAGAAAGCACAACACCAACAGAGTCCTTCCTTCCCTACAACCTTGGGAGAGAAAATAAATTGACTTTCATTGTTCAGAGCTCAACAAAAAGAGTCTGTTTTGTGAGGCGAGGAGGCAAGATGCAGAAGGAAAACGCAAAAAACTTCAAATATGAGCACATAATTTTGGAGCTGGATGCCTGTGCTGAACTACCTATTTGCATGCTGAGGTCATGATAAAGGTCTATGGCAGAGGTTGGAATAGGAACTGACTTGCGGTATTTGATGTTAATCCACATATTTTCTTGACATTCCTATGTATTACTTTTTAATTGAATTAAGTTAAAAATGGAAAATATGGTTGAAGTAATGGGGTCTGTGCAATCATATTCTAAAGACTATTTTAATATTACATTCCAGTAAAAAAGAGACAGAAGCAGAAAACAGCTTCAGATGTCTAGTGCTGTTATTACCGGTGTTTGGGTAGGTACGCAGGTATTTTGCATGAAGAGTGGAAAGATGTAAATATAGCAACACATGTGTGTATTTCAACCTTTACTTCCCATGCTTTTTTATAGTTTGGATTTTTTGAAAGCTTGTTTCTGCATATTTCATGATCTTGGAAAGTGAGCAAAAAGTTGACAGGTGCTTCGCTAAAGTGGCCGCAGAGCAAAATACTGGGCTCCCTGAAAATCTTGTGGTTGGGTTTTTTTCTTCATGATTTCACCCTCTAGCAGTGAGATTGCCTGCCAGCTGTGATTAGGAAAGTGTCATCAAACAGGCCTGGACTTTTCACCTACTTCTGCTTTGTGCAGGTTTAACTGCTTCCAGAGCCAACACAACTGATACTGCTATCACTCCTGAACAAATCAGTTCACTCCCTTCTGTAAAAAAAAACCCTGATAATGCAACAGTGGCATTGCCAAATGGCTTACAGGCTCTATCCCAACTGTTTCAGCTTGCAATACAAACAGATTGTGATTCTGCTGCAGAGTTTTGTGCTGTATCTTGCAGTGGCTCTGGAAAGACCTGCTGGTCTCAGCAGGGACTAGATGTCGCGGCGCACTTGCCATCTGAGGTAATGGAGTCAGCAATGGGATTTGGAAATGGTGCCCGCTTGCTGCCTATTTGAAGATGAAAATTATCACTTGGGCTCCTTCACAGCAGAAACAGGATTAATTCCTGTTAATTATTGCTTAACTGTTAAGATTATGATTACTTACTGCTGTTATTAGATCAAATGTGAATGTGCTACACAAGTGCCATGTAGAGATTACCAAAATGAAGGATAGGACTAAATCCTAGGTATGCTGCATAATCTTCCTGCTGCTGATGAGATCATACAGGTATGCACAAAGGCTCACTGATTAGAAAGAGGAAAAAGAAGGTCTCACTGTTCCATGTAATAATGAGACATTTAACCATACAAATATTTGATCATATTCACTTCTGGGAATTATCAAAAAAGTAACGGTGCCTGAAATAATGCTTAGGCTGATTCTTCAAGACTGAAAATGGGAAATGATTGATGAGCTTTTCTCTTGTTCTTTCACTTCATCAGTCAGAGTAAACCCTGCAGTCAATGAGGAAGGGGGTGCAAAAGATGAAGAAATCTTTATAGTCACCTCCTTTAAAACTTTTATTTCTCAATAGCTAAGTCATTTGCTCTGTGCCATCTGGAATCTGTGCAAAAATAGTATAGAAAATAACTTTACTTTGCATTTTAGAGATGTATGCACTTTAAAGTACAAGAAAGAAATGCTTTATAGAAACAGTTGCACAGTTGCACAGGTAAGCCGTGTTTAAAGGGCTTCTTTTAATTTTTAAACACATCTTTGAACATCTTCTGCACATGTATTTTTTGGCTTCATAAGTGCATTTTGTTGGCATAAAAAAGTGGTCTATGATAGCATTAGATTGAATAAGAACAAATTATGATGCTAATACAACTACAAGGATTTTTGTAGGAAGTCAGTGGGGTCAGGGGGAAAGTTTTTGTACCTAGCTGTGTGTTAAATCTGCTGTCACTATTTCAGAGGTTTGGGGAAGTCTGTGGACAGGCTCTGCCCCTGCTACTCAAGCCTTAGAGTATCCTATATCCCAGCAGTGTAGCTGGAGCTATGTTACATCACGGCTGAGGGCCCTCACCATAAGTCACTTCAGTCTCAACTCATTTTCAGAGAGATAGGTGTCTGGTACTGCTATTTGAGATATCCTCCAGTATTCTTCTTGGTCTTCAGTAGCTGTTACCCTAAATCTTATGTCCTCTGTACCAGCCCCAGACACGTGCTGGATACCCTAGCCTACCTACCCGTGGATGCAGTCAGCTGCAGCTGGGCACATAACCATGCCTGTGTGCCTCAAGCTGTTTGCATTCCAACAGAAGAGCCACAGGAATTACAGCTGTTTGGAGGATGAATGCTATTTGGGGAGTGTTCCAAAATAACAAGTCATCTTGCTCTCTGCACTCCAACAGATTGCCACACTGGCAGGAAGAGAGTGCCTGGGTGGAAGGGCTGAACCAGCCTGGTTGCCACAGAAGGGGAGGTTCTGCTCCTTGCACTCCTGTTGGTCGTGCATCCCCCTGCTTCTGCAACCCTGGCACCCCCTTGGCCCCTCCATCAGCTGATGCAGCTCACTACAGTGGGTGGGTAATTAATCTAAAAAAAGAAAGGTAAATAGCTTGTGCAATGAATCGTGTTGGCTCCCCGAAAGGTCAAGTCTGGCCCATAGAAAGGGTGAGTAGTGTGCTTGGTGGTGCAGCTCGAATTGGGATGTTCCCTTGCACTCTTTTAAAGGGGCCAAGTGAGCTAGCAAGTTGTAGTGGCCAACTCTTGAAACATCTCTGGGGGCTGTGGGATGGGCAGGGAAGAAAGATCACCTGCTAAGTATGGCAAGGGTGCTAAAGTGTGAAATGTCAGTTCTCTCTGGGTTTTATATATTACTGAGCAGACAGGTTGCTCCTCAGTTCCAGCTATGTGGTTGTTTTAATCTTGTTTTACTGCTTCAGTGGTCATCAATCTACCAATCTGTAAACTGGGAAATACATATTGCTACAGCCAGGTGCTGTCCAAGGATAAGCCCACAGCACTGTAAGCTTGCAACAGAAACAACTTCTCACTCAGAGAAGCAGAGTGCTTGAAATAGATTAGCCCTGGGCCAATTATTCTGATCAGAAAGGGATAGGTTCAGGTTTGCTCAGCTTAGTTAACTTGTGCTCAGCATGGGAGAGGGCTCTGTTTAAAGTTTGGCTCTCAATTGGAAATGAGGGGTTTCAGAGTTCTGATGTGAGGGCCGTATATAAGTTGTCACATGGACATAAGGTAAGACATTATTGTAACAGTTTAAGTAATATTTAATATGAATATTGAATATTGAATATGAAAAAAGGGTGATAAAATCTGGAACTCTGGGGTTTTTCTCTAGCATTTTCCAAAGTACAGGTATTGGGAAAGATCCTTCCAGAGATAAGAATTGCCTTCCCATAGGAAGATACAGGAATATACCACTCTCTTTGATCCCCAGATCCTTTTTCCTGTCATTTCTCTCTCCCTTGTCCAGAACAGCCCAAAGAAGAGAGATGAATTTTCCAGCATGCTTATATGACTATTGGATGAAGGTTTGAATATGCATAGGTCAGATATGAGCACTGATCAGCATGAGAAACTGACCAGAGAAAGGTTCATTTCATTTCCATATTGGGTTCTTCACTAGCTTCCTTAGGAAGGACAGCAAATCAATGTATTTCCTATCTGAACCCCTCATCTGTTCAAATCAACACCCAGAAGACAGGAAATTTCATCACTTGCTTCTTATAACTTGTGTCATGGCATGATCTCTGAAGGTCAAAGTGCTGATTCTTTATTACAGGAATTAACAGAATATTTGTTGGGCTTCATTCAGGCCCCAGAAGCAGGCATGTGCAAACACAATTTATAGTTACACATCAAACCTGCAAACTTTATGGGTTTTATTCATTAAGCCTAAATGGGTCAATGGCAGAGTTTCCAAGATGCTTCTGACATGTCACTTCTGTGCTTCATTTTCTCTCAAAATAGCAAAACTCTCCCATCACAGCTGATACAGAAGGCTAAATTCATTACTGAGTTTTAAATTTAGGGAGAGCCTTAGAAGGAAAGTGTTATTTTATTTACAAAGCATAATTGTTGTGTTGCTTATCTGTTACATACATTGTCCACATAATTAAAATGTACCCTATTCATACTGTTCATAGTATAAATGCTTGTCTGTGATTTGTGGTCATCAGTGAAGAAAGATCTAGATGCCATAGTGCTGCAGCTAGGTGTTAATTGCTGTCATGTTGTATAATATGACAATTGCACTTGCCATGATGCTCTATTGAAACAAACAGAAAACTCAAGAGTACTTTTAATCATGCCGCAGGGGGAGAGCCCTGACTGAGGAGAACACAGAGCTAAAATGAGCACTGGGAGGCATCACAGGAAAAAGGGGTCCCTGAGCTCTCCCTTGCACAAGGAAGGCACATCTCCTGATTTGTAACTCCCTGAAGGACGTTTATCACTTTCTCCTCACATGGTGGCTGAAAAGGAGGAATGCTCTCCCTTTGCTTTGGTCTCTTTGAAATGCTGCACAGGCTAATAGAGGGGAAAGGAAGCAGAGCTGTCCCAGCTCAGAGAGGAAGAGCCTCCATGCCCCACTTCTCCTCAGGCCCATGGCTCCCTGTTGAACTAGGCAGAAAAGCTAGTTACAGGTTAGAGCTGGTGGGTTTTCTGTTCCTTGCAAGACAAGCACATTTCTAACCAAATAACTCTCAAATACCCCTGAATATAGAACCTGAGTTTAGTGGGAAGAAATGGTAAACCTCAGCTGCCAAGTTAGGAAGCCTGCCTGATGCACATATCCAAAACAAGATCAAACATTAAAAAAACAAAAAAAAACCAAACCAAACCAAAACAAAACAAAAACAAAAAAAAAAAAAAAACAAAAAACCAAAACAAAACAAAAAAAAAAACAAAAAAAAACAAACAAAAAAAAAAAAAAAAAAAAACAACAACAAAAAAAAACAAAACAAAAAAAAAACACCAAAAAACCAAAAAACACCATTCTGGCTGTGCTACCCTCCTTTAACCTGCCCAGACCAGGTGCTCATATGCTCTGGTGCTAAAAGCAGATGCTGCACCTCTCTTGGAAGTGGCAGGGACCAGGGTGTTTCTAAAAAAGGATCCGAGCTCCTCTTAGGGTGCATCTGGAGTCAGTAGGAGCCAGTTCTGCTGAGCACTGAGACTTCACCAACTATATGAAGTTTAACAAGGGGAAGTGCCAGATTTGGCCCCTGGGATCTACATACACACTTGAGAATGAGAGGCTGGAGAGCAGTGCTGCAGAAAGGGAGCTGGGGGTCCTGGGTGATGGCAAGTTAAATGTGAGTCATTGTGCCCTGGCAGCCAGGAGGGCCAACCCTGTCCTGGGGGACAGCAGGCACAGCCAGACAAGGGGGGGGATTGTCCCGCTCTGCTCTGCACTGGGGTGGCCTCACCTCGGGTGCTGGGGCAGTTTTGGGCACCACAATCTAAGATATTGAGTTGTTAGAGAGTGTCTAAAGGAGGGCAATGGAAACGGTGAGGGGCCTTCAGGGGAAGCCTTAGAAGGAACAGACTTGGTCTGTTAGCCTGGAGAAGACTGAGGGGAGACCTCATTGCAGTCTATGGCTTCCTCATGAGGGGAACAGCAGCAGCAGGCACTGATCTGTTCTCTGTGGTGACCAGTGACAGGACCTGAAGCTGTGTCAGGAGAGGTTTATGTTGGACGCTAAGAAAACATTTTTCACCCAGAGGGTGGTTGGGCACTGGAAGAGATTCCCCAGGGAAGCGGCCATAGCACCACACCTGACAGAGTTCAAGAAGCATTTGGGACAACGCTCTTAGGCACACGGTGTGATTCTTGGGAATGGCTCTGTGCAGGGCTGGGAGTTGGTCTCGATGATCCTTGTGGGTATCAACCCACAGCAGATTCTGTGATTCTGTGATCTCTGTTCCCAGGGAAGCGGCCATAGCACCACACCTGACAGAGTTCAAGAAGCATTTGGGACAATGCTCTTAGGCACACGGTGTGATTCTTGGGAATGGCTCTGTGCAGGGCTGGGAGTTGGTCTCGATGATCCTTGTGGGTATCAACCCACAGCAGATTCTGTGATTCTGTGATCTCTGTTCCCAGGGAAGCGGCCATAGCACCACACCTGACAGAGTTCAAGAAGCATTTGGGACAATGCTCTTAGGCACACGGTGTGATTCTTGGGAATGGCTCTGTGCAGGGCTGGGAGTTGGTCTCGATGATCCTTGTGGGTATCAACCCACAGCAGATTCTGTGATTCTGTGATCTCTGTTCCCAGGGAAGCGGCCATAGCACCACACCTGACAGAGTTCAAGAAGCATTTGGGACAATGCTCTTAGGCACACGGTGTGATTCTTGGGAATGGCTCTGTGCAGGGCTGGGAGTTGGTCTCGATGATCCTTGTGGGTATCAACCCACAGCAGATTCTGTGATTCTGTGATCTCTGTTCCCAGGGAAGCGGCCATAGCACCACACCTGACAGAGTTCAAGAAGCATTTGGGACAATGCTCTTAGGCACACGGTGTGATTCTTGGGAATGGCTCTGTGCAGGGCTGGGAGTTGGTCTCGATGATCCTTGTGGGTATCAACCCACAGCAGATTCTGTGATTCTGTGATCTCTGCTCCCAGGAGCATCCTGCTGCTGGTGCTGCCTCTGCTGCTGGCCCAGCTCCCCGCTTCTGCTGGCTGGCTGTGCCCTCTGCTGGAGCCTGCGTTTTGGACACTGCAGGGTAATGACCATACCCAAAACCAGGCTTGGGCAAAAGGGCCAGGCAGTGCTAAAATCCAAGTAAGCCCTCCACAGCCCCCCTCCCAGCAGCGTGTGCCCCTGAGAGCTTTCCCAGGCTGCTGATTCAAGGGATTGGGCCAGTAGCAGTTCTCCCCCCCGGTTTTAAGGTTCTGTTGGTTGCAATGGTGTCACTGTTGGGTTTGAGATAGACACTGAATAAACCCTAGAGCCAGGCACCTGAGCTCTGGTGTTCTGCTCCCAGGTAAATTTTAGGTGCAGAGCACAAGAGCTCTCACTATTGGTTCCTCTCTGCTCCAGTGGAAGTTTAATTCATTCCTGCAGTCTATACAACAATTTCTAGCCTGTTAGTAGGCTTTCTTCTCCAGTGCCAACTCCATTTCTTTGCACTGAATAGAGGGATGGCAAGCACCAGCCTTAAGACTTAGAAACCCTGATAAATGGGTCCAGCTGCTGAACTAGCTTTTAGTGTTGCTTCCTCCTCTGTTTTGCAGGAAGAATCAAGACTCTTGCAGCAAGAGGTAATTTGGAGGTTGGCTCTGTAAGCTGTGGTCTGTGAGAGGCTTTTGTCACAGATGTTTGAGCTGTGCTGTTTTGTCACTGGATGTTTGAGCTGTGCTGAGTTCATCACTCAGTACCATCTTTCGAACTGTCCTGAGTATTGTTAGGTATTTGCAGGCTATTTCCTGCTGTTTCCATGCAAGGGAATACAACTGAATTGTATTGAAATAAATGAAGAAGATACAGCAAATAAGATGCTGTGCTTATGCAACTTATTATTTATAAACCTTAGGGGAATTAACCTAAGAAATGTATTCTACTGAAGGATGTCTTACTCTGGAAAATATTAGCTAGGAAGAGGGGCACAAGATGGATGAAGGTACTTCATGAAATGGATTTGCTAATAAGAGACAGATTTGGAGAAGGACCAGAATTACTAGGGCAGATTTTTAATGAGGGTCAACCACTTTAGCTGTATGGAAGTCAGTGGAGGTAGGGCAGTTGACATCAGCTGGTTCAAGTCTACTATGAATTCCATCACAGTCTTTTCCTCTGCTGACAGCAATGTAGAGAAAGACTCTGTATCACCTCCAAATCCAGTGCAAACATCCCAAATTGCATTTTCATTAAATGATTTTGCAAAGAGCCCTGAGAGATCAAAATTAATAATAAAATGTGTAACTGACTTTCTGAGATGCCTTCATTGACACCTTCATTGATCTGCATTTTGGGCATAGTTTCTGGCCTCACATTCAAGAAGAGTTGTGGGTTCACCTTGAATTTACCTTAGAATAATTAGGCACTTTTGAAGGGAGTCTCCTTGGTAGAGAGCTTGGGCCCCAACAAAGCTAATACTCATGCACACACATACAATTACTATGGTCTCTGCATTGTGATGGGAAGGATTTTGCTCCAGTTGCACAGCGAAACTGGGAAACCTTCCCATATTACTAGTATTCTGGCATCCAAAATGAAAGCTTCTAGACTGACTTGCTATGGACAAGCTAAGGTGTTCCCTCAGGAGCCCTGAAGAAAGGGCTGTATGTGTCCATGTTGTGGTTGGGGTTTAGACAAACAGACCTTGTCCTGTCCGCAACTTATGTAGGTCACCAGCCACTGTTTTGCTCAGATAAATAGGAAACACAAGCATATTTTTTTCCATATTTGTTCTTCAATGCTCTGATAATAGCAGTCCTTTAGGAGTTTTTCCTTGTGGTTTACTTCTACAGGCTTTCCAATTTCATTTCATTTCCTGATTTAGTGACCTGAAACATGTGACCCAAAACTAGTAACCCTTGATTTTGGAATAGTTGAAGGAATAAGGATGACAAATAGCACTACAGGCTGCATAGAATAAATCACTACTCCAAAAATTTAATAAAATAAAAAACCAAATACCAAACAGAGCAGAAAGAAATCACATCTTTCTACCCATCTGCACACACATGCCCCAAAACCTTTCAACTGAGCTTGGCATTTTGTACTTCTACACCACAGATTTCTCTCAGCATAAATACATCCCTGCTATAACTCCAGTGACATTAATGACTGCCTTTCAATACATTTAACGTCAAAGGCCTCATGCACTTGTTGGGATCAGCCCTGCTCAAAGGAGATCCTCATGATTTTCAATCTCAGACAGAGTGGTCAGACTGGCTGTGAGACTGTACTTTTGATTTCTATCATCTGGCTGAACCTTTGGAAATTTCCTGTGAAACGCTGCACCTGAGTGCATTCAGAATAAAGCCCTGAATTTCCATAAAAGCTCCTAGGCTGTGTGTTTCAGCCCTTACTCTTTTGTTGTGATGTCTGGGAAGATGATCTGGAGTCAAATCAAGTCCCTTTTGAAATCAATGGCAAAACTCCTTTCATTTGTTTTCTCTGCAGGGAAGCCATGCTTTGAACTAGAAGAAAAATAGCAGGGACAGAAACTACTGAGAGTCTACGAAGATCGGAGAGAAAGGAAACTAAAATAGAAGGGGAATTATTTTTGGGAAAGTGTTAGATAATTATATGCATCCAACTTTGTCACCTCTGATTTTTTGTATAGAAAAAATGAAAAAATAAATTTTTATGCCTGGGTTTTGTGCTACTATGCACCTTTCTTTACCATACACATGTTGAAGGTAAACAACATTAACCGTCAATGTAAAATGCAATGTAACATGCAATAAAATAGCATCTTGTGTATTGTAACCTGTTTGTAACCCTTAAGTAGGACCAGAGATTAATTCAGAACGGTGTGTGCCTATATGTATCATGACTGACATAGACATGCCTTTCATTTTTGACAGCTGAAACTAAGGACAGTTTTCCTGCTGCCTTTCCAAAGGCATTCATCTGTAATTCCAGCCTGGAAGGTCACCACCCTCTTTTTCTAACAGAACAAACTCTGTCTGCAAAAAGCTGCATTGTAGCTCAAGCAGCAGGGAAGACTGAGTCAAAGTACAAGCATGATGATGAAAATGCAGGTTTCAGGCTTACTAGCACATCTATAGCCCCTGTCCTCCTGCTGGCCATAATAATCACCTCCTTGCCCCAACATCTGTTTCTTCACTATCTTCATGTTTTCAGAGCCTGGCTGAAAAATCTTCACCTCAGTCAGATGTTAAGGAACTGGTTGATATCCCCTTTATTCAAATAATTCATAAATACAGATACCATAAGAACCTTAACTGCAGAAGACATTTTAAGGGCAAGTCCTACTATATCAATTATGAACATCTCTCACCACCTAGATAAAAATATTTTATGGATCTTCTGGCAAGATTTGTTTAATTTGTCCAACACATGTGTATTTACTGAAATCCAAACTTCAAATGTGCAATATGTCATTTTTATAGCACCTTTTCCTCAACATCTAGAACTATTTCATATCAGAAATAATACAGCATGACCATAGTTTTACCATAAAGTTCAGTTAAAAAACAAAAAAGAGAAAACAAGACTGGATTAAACTTCATTACAAAATGCAGCTAAGTGTAACAGAGAATTCAGTCTCAAGCGATCACACATGAATTCAGCTGAATTAAGTTGGATGCTATGTTTTCCTCTGCCCCACTAACATATTTTAGGATAAGCCAAAATTTCATCTCAATGCCTTTGAAACCTAAAGGTTCAAATTTTCATTCTGAAAATTTTTTTAAATTGCTTTCTCAGCTTATGAGTAAAATTAAAGGCCTCAGTTACCAGAAAACTAGAGAAATACTAATTTGTTGTCCCATTCTTTAATTGGGGGGGGGAGGTGGAAGGAAAAAAAACCCAGACAGACAATTATAAATCAGCTTCAAGCTTATTGCTTCTATTCCCAACCTCTCTCTGGCCCTAAAGATCTGGCCTGGGTTCCCCAAGATATCACTGGTGCTCCTTCCCTGCTTTCCCAGTTGCCTGTGCACATGTCAGGCCCTTGCTACTACCCTGGATCTTCCAGCCTGTTCTGTAGATAATGCAATGGGAAGCAGTGATCAGTGTTACTGCAGGTCTCCTTTCTGGTTTTTCTGCTCTCTCTTGTGAAAAGGAATCTTTTTACTATTTCTTTCCACGTCAGAGTGTTGGGAATAGGCACTGCCAGAGGCAGCACTGAAATGTCTCAGCTCCCCTGTACACAAACGAACCTAATTGAGCCCGCATACAGGTACAGCTATAATTTGTGAGCTGTGCACCGAAGCGTGCAGGCAATGATCCCGGCATCCTGGTTGACAAGCAGAACAATAAGGTGTTCTGTGCAGCTTGGATGCCAACAACTTTCTCAGCTCCTCCACAAAAACAGCACCTCAGATTTTACAAAGCAGGGTTTTACTGCTGAAGGTGAAAGGCTTTTAAGAGCTACATGAACACACCCAGGAACTGACAGAGTTGAAGTACTGTTCTACTTCTACTGCATTATTATGGGGTACTCAGTCTGTAAGGGTTATGTTTATGTGGAATCAGAGAGTTAAAAGTGTGTGTGGGAAAAGATGCTTTTCTATTGCACAAGGCATTACCTTCCAGCAAGGCAGTGAGGTGTCTTAAAGAGCCTCAAATAGGAGGCAAATAATCTGCCTCCAGAAAAGAAATATCAAAAGCAGTATGCATGATCACGCTGGCATCCAGAAGTGGAAATGCAGATCTATTTCCAGCTGCATCCCTTCCTTGGAAATGCAAGTAAAGCCAGTCATGGCAATCTCTGGGACCTGGACATTTATCTCACCAGAGCCTGGATGCCGGCATCGGCCATGTGTGCCAACAAGCAGCTGTTACACAGTGATGAATTCTGGCCACTTACAACTGGGATTGTATTTAAACCAACAACTTACAATGGCAAGATTTTCATTCCTGTTTTCCCCTAAAATGACCTGAAAAATCTGAAGTTTCATAAGTTCATGGAGAATACCAAGGCTCATCAAAGGCGAGGTCAAGGACAAAACCTTCATCATTAGGTGTTATTACTTAATGGAAGCTGGTCACTGTGGTAGGCCCTTCCTCCTTCTGTATTTTGCACTGTGCACTGTTACGTGTGACTTTGTAAGGGACAATCAGTGTGTTGCTGAAATGCTTTTTTAAAATTTTAATTTCATTAAGGTATTCCGGTAACATTTCCAATCCATTTTCTGTTTTCATTATCTTTCCATTCCCAAGTAATTTAGTTAGTTATAGCTATGCCACTAAGAATAAAAAGATCAACACTTTGATCTCAGCTTCTTTTATCAGGCTCAGAAATACATATTCTATCTAACCTACCTCTCAGGACAAAACAGTAGCAATTAAAGGTAGAAATCACAGGCCAAAATGTCCTCTGTCCCATCGTCTGCTCAAAGGGAAGAGGGGAGGTCTACTCCCCACAGCCATTTAGTACAAATAACACTGTAAAGTGCTGGTTTTAGCAACAACAACAACAACAACAACAAAATAAAAAGCATCACATTCATGTTATACAAATACTGTATCCATATAACTTTGGCAATAAAATGCTCAAGCCTAGCATGTGCTCCTTAGGCTAATTATGGCTGATTTGTGCCAAATAATCGACATTGATGTCTCATAGGCATAAGATATTATTCTTCTGAAGGACAATTCTGTGTGTCTTAACATACTAAGTCTCAAAATTTGAGTGGCTACTACATGTACCTGACCGTGCAGGCAAGAAATTGTGTCTGCACTCTCAGGCAAAACCAGGACTTTGCTTCTTCCTGAATTCAGCCTGTCCCATGTCTAGTAAACCGCAGAATGGAAATGTTTGGCAAAGCAGGATATCTGCCAAGATATGTGGAGAATGGAAGCCCTGTTAATATTGCAAAAGTCCGTGTTCTAGATTCAGTATGTCTGAATTTTGCACAAGACTCACATCTTTAATCATATTATCTAAAAAGCAAGCTAACAAGATGCACTTCTCTGGGAGCGATGGTAGCTACAATTTCCCAGATACAATTTATGCACTTATGCATTTGCAAAAACCTTCCAGTGATTCTGACAGAAGACAGGCACTTGAATTCCATAATGAGGTGGCAGCTGACAAATATTTTTTTTCCTTTGGTACCTATCTTGTCTGCTTTAATTGGCTGCTTGGGAATGCACTTGGAAGCCCAGCCCAGAGCGTTGACACTGTGGTGCTCTGAGATGGGGGTGGGTGCCATCAAAAACATTTCCTTTTGAAACTCGAGTGGCAGTAGGGGGAAGTTAGAAGAAGACTGATAAGAAACAGCAAGGCCTATACATGTGATCCTACGGGGAAACTGCAATTTTCCTCTCTCCTTTCCTTTCTTTGCCTTGCTTTGCCCTTTTCTTCCTGAGATCTACCTTCTTTGAGGTAGGGAGTATTTTTTCTTTTGTATCACAAAACATAGTGGGACTGCCATACAGACTGCCATTCTGTTTAACAGAAACAACACCACTACCAATAATAGTAACAACAACAGAAGTTTTCCAGGAAAAAAAAACACTGACTTCCCAGAAAACTGAGTTCTTCTGTAATAAACACAATTACTTCCTCCCAAGCTGAATTTGTTTTATTTTGAAAGATACTGAAACAGAAAAATAACCTAATTTCTTCAAGTATGTGCAATCCAGGGGGAAAGTTTGCAGTCATTACCTTTTAAAAATCAGGCTATGAATTTTTCTTTTTGACATTTTCTAATGAAAGTTAATACGCAGTAATTTTAGCCATCTTCTGGTAAGATTAGAACCACTGTGCAGAGGGCAGAACAGAGAAAACTCTCTTTTCACTACAAGTTGCTGAATTAACCAAACCTGAAATGCTTTGCAAATGTGTGTCTGTGCCAGTGAAATTTAGAAAGAAAGAAAACAAACAAGGTCTCTTCAGCAGGTTTCTTGCCTGTCCCACTTCCCAGTCAGCTGGCAGCTCTCTTCAAAAGGAAAAGATGCCAGGTCTAGTCTGCCTGGTGCACAGATCTCTGGCAGGCACAGATTTTGGGTACTTTTAGGACTGAAGGCTCTAGCAATGTCTGCTATGCAGTCAACATAAGTCAAGAGTAAGGATGCCTTCAAGTGCTGACATAAAGGACTCGGAACATTTTGTTTTTCCACTTGAATTAGGACAAAAGCAAACTGTGTAATCTCCAAATCCTCAAAGGCGTAGCATTGTGTTTCTGTGCATAGGTTTGTAGCTTTGGACAAGTCATGCATTAGATTAATAAGGGATTTCTGAATGATGGTCAGAAAGACAGAAATGTTCTCCAATGGAAAAGGCTTGGCTTTCACTATGAATGCTTCTCTTGCTCGTCAGCAACCTCCTACATTCAGCATATTGTATATCAAAACACAAGAGTGCTTGTATAGGCCTGATTTCCACCCCAATTTAAAGGTTATTCAACCACAGCAAAACAGAATTTCGCCTCTATAACAATGGCAACAAGATGACAATATAAGTTCATTCTCCCTTGTTATTGTCTTCCAGTGGCAATGCTGTCAGCACTGCTGGGACAATAAAATACCAGGGTTCATTAAACCAGTACTAAACCTAATAGTTACAGGAAAATTGCTCAATGAGTGGCAAGACCATGCAAATATTACTGTCAATGGAGTATTCTAAATGTTGGAGAATTCAACAAAAAAGATTTACAATTGCTTTATACTGCCTCTGGGCAATGGCTACTTGCATGCTGTAGTGACAAGCATGATTTTTTTAGCAAGTCTAGAGTGTAGGTGTGATACATCAGGAATGTAACTCAGCACAACAAGTGTGCCACCTCTTTCTGTTCTAAGGACACTGGCATCTTGCAGTCGATGGCTGTGTAAACTGTGTGCCCCTGCCCGCTCCAGCGCCAGGGTGGGCGTGTCCGTGTGTGCCTCAGCGGCTGCAAACAATCCAGGGGCAGCACACAGAGGCCTCCTGTGTGGCTATGAATATTGCTGGGCATGGATCTGTGAGTAATAGCTACTGTAACTGCTTGTGGCAGATCTGAAAACTGAAGAAATTGTGAGTGATGATGCAGTAGAAGTTACTGCTATGGAGGGAGAAGCAATTCAGTGTTGTGGTCCCATGACAAGTCCCTCATCAGTATGTAGGGCAAAGCAGCTGCTGTAATCACGAATGATGGCTTGAGATTCCTGGGCTCCTGAGGTCTCTGAGAAGACTTGCAATCACAGGCTGGCCTAGTTTCCTCCTATACCAGAAAGGTGGAGCTCATACACCAATGCTTCCCCCAGCAATAGAGGGGAATATCAGTCCTGAAGCCTCCTAAGTGATGAGGAAACTCTTTCAATCACTGCTGGCCCCAGCCAGGAGTTATCAGAGTTATACATTAGTGATGTTCAGGTGTGCCTGTGCTGCTGTGGATCACATTTGTACCAAACCAGCACAGGAAGGCAGCCTGCAACCTCTCACAAGAGGAAACAATGCTTCTCTGTGCAGTTACCATCAACCTCATACTACAAATTCTCCTGCTTTTCCCTCCCTTGAGCCAATTTATGTATCATATAATTTTTTAAAATACTAAAAACTGTGAATAGATTGAAGATATCTACTTAATTCGTTTTGTCAAGGCTGCATTTTCTCACATGTATTAGACAGGCATTAGGTGGCAGTATGGGCTGGAGACTTCAGCATGGGGCAATGGGCAAGATGTTCATATTCCTGATTCCAGTTTTAAGATGGAAAGATTCTCTAAACTTTCTCTTCAGCCTAAAAACTGAAAGTGTGAGTAATGGTCCCCTGATATCCTGTGAAGATTAATTAGCTAATGTCTTCACAGAGCTCTGTGTATGAAAAATGTACTCTATGAGTACAGAAATAGTCAAGTAAAGAGTTTTTCTTTTACATCAGTTTAATGTCACACATTTTGTCCTTGATTTCTGCAATGACACATTTGATCCATAATTCAGCCCATACATTCTCAACTACTCTATTTTTAGATTTCAGAGAGACAGATTGGAATTTATAGCTAAATCTAACTTCCCAAACCATAGTCTGACAGGATAGATCAGAGCTAAGTACACCATGGTTAGTGAAGAGCTGACAAAGTGCTGACTTTCATAAAGTCATCACAAAGGTGAAAAAAACCCAGTGGGTATTCTAATCCACCTCCTTGCCTCTGAAACATTTTTCTTTATGGTACAGTTGTACAAGTGCTGTATCTAAGATGGTGAAAATGTTGTTAGAAGTTTTCTAGGGAAATGCCTTGTCTGACAACCAAGGAAGACTCAGATTTCCAGATCAGTTTCAGAATTAATTTTCTCCAAGTTTCAGCCTGTAGCTTCCTGAGCAACATGCCTCAACCCAATCTGTGTCTCTTTTCAATGTGCCAATGGGAGTTTGGCTAGAGCCTGTCCAATATCAAAATACCTCAGCTAAATTCTGATCCAAAGATACTTTGACCCATGTCGAATCCTGCTTGAACTAATTTCAGTTACTCCAAAATTGCCTTGTATTAGTGATATTTCAACTCATAGCATGCTATTTTTCTTCCCAAGAAAACAACATTAGGAGGACATCTTTACCCTGTGCTATGCTTAGGGCCTGGCAGCAGACCTTCCTACAGGTCTAGACGCCGAGCTTGTGTTTTCACAAGTGAAATCCAGAACTAATGCCATCTTTTAGGCTACCATATCACACTGCAGACTCATTTCACTGGCTCTGTATTTCCATCTTTGCACATTTCTTATCTTTCAGCATAGCTGCTCTGTACAATTTCCCCTTCCTTTGGATTAATTCCATCTTTTCCTCTGCCTCAATGAGTTCATTTACATTTTTTTCACTCTGAATCTCACACTGTTATTCTGTGCCTGTGTTATTATCCTCTACCACTTCTTTTATATCTTCTTTTATATTTCCTCCAGGGCAGTTACTTGTACTTTCACATCGTCTGCAGTTCCCCTTACTCTCACATTAATGAGAACACCTGCATAAAAACCAAGCCTAACACAAATCCCTACCTCATCCATTTTCCTTTCAGGATTAATTTCACCCTCATGTGTTTGTATAAAACCCCACTCTTCTCAGACCTCCTTTCATGGCAGGGAGTTACTTGGCTTCTCTGCTACTCTCCTTACTCCACACCTTACACGTGTTATTTGCCCAGCCAACCCTTTTCACTTGCAATATTGGGTTCCTTTTTCATTTCAGTCTCAAACACTGGAACTTTCTTACCACTCTCTCAACAGCCAGCACGCCATAAGGTGCCTGTTTTCTATGTACATGTGAACAGTCTAGAACAATTTTCTCAATATTCAAAGCATTTGGTTTCAGGTAAGACTTTGACCTCGTGCTTGTATTTATGGCTCTGTGTGGATGCTCATGCAATTTTAACTCACTTATTGTTTGAGATACTCTCAGTAGTTTTCTTAGATTCATGGCTCCCGGGGCCGATGGGGATGACTCTTGAGCAGCACTCCCCTGTGTTGACTCTCATTAAAGTGTACCTGTAAGAAAAGAAAAACAAGAAAAAAAAAAGTTTTACAATTGCTACCATAACTTTTAATGAGAACCTTACTGTTAGATCCTGTGCAATGCTTCTAGTCCCATTTTTTCTGGCTTCAAGGCTGCAGGAAGCCATCACCAAAGCTTTCCTCCCTTGTAAACTCATGGATTGCAAATTAGGCACCCTTTAATTTTCTTTTTATAAAATACACACTAGCTCCTGGTTTCTGGGTTTTCTGCCCATAATAAGTATTTTCCAGCTTCTTAATTGTTCTCTAACTCTTCTCTGAACCCATTTCAGCTTGCCAATATCCTTCTCAAATGACAGAACTGGACACAGATTCCATTAGTGCTCTCTCCAGTGCCAAACACAAATATCATTGCTCCACTGCTATTTCAACTACTTCTGTTTATACATCCAAGGACTGCATTAGACACTATCCTGTCAAGAAGAAGCTTATTACTGCAGCAGCTCAAATTACCCTTCCCATCCTTTACAGAGACGCTGCTTTTTGGGACACAGGAAGATTTCCTCCCCTCATTTTTATTATTATAAATTGCACCCAGACCATGTATTTGAGCAATAAACGTCAGTTTAAGACCTACACTGTTTAGCTTATTCTCATTTTATTCAGAGAACCACGTTGTTCTGTCTGGCTTTTAAGCTAAACATTGCTGTCACTACAAACCTCTTTTGTTTCTGGCAGTTAGTCAATGATCAAGAAGCAGCCACCAGCTGACCACTCTGGAAACACATATGCTTGCTCATGGTTACCTGCTTATATGTACTGGAGACTTGTCACCCGTCTTATTTTTTAAGATGTACTTTGGTAATTTTGTGGCAGTCTTATTTAGTATCAAAATATTATGTAAGATCTAATCAAACTCTTACCAGATGTCTGAGCACACTATATCCCCCAATGCTAGCCAAATTTATCCTTTCAAATAGCAATCTATTTCAAATATGGAAGCATCCATTTAAGCTCTTTAATAAATAGCAAGAAGTAATAATTATCAACTCATTAATTCTTTCCTCTATTTTATTATTGTATCCCATTTAAAATATTTTACCCAGAATGAATGTCAGAATGAGAAATAGCAGTTGAAAGCATCTGAATCATGCCAGCTTCTGACTGTAAACATTGGCATAGAGCTGAAGATGCCTCTGTCTCTAAATAGTTATTTAAAATTCATCCTAGAAATACTGAAGTCCTCTAACAGCTCATTTAAAACTCCTGGCTGTTGAGAAAACAAAATAGTCTCTTTCTCTCATTTTAATGGATATTTTAACAAAAAGTTTTTGTCCAATGTGTCCCAGACTTCTCTGGGAACACAGTCAGACTGTCTAACAAAACTATCAGTGATGGCTCTGTGTTTCAGGTAGGTGCCCTCAAGATGCCACCTACCTCTGAAAGCAGTAGTATCCCAATTGCCTCTGTATTTCTGCCTCTGAAACTGATTCCTTCTGAACAGTCAAACTGGTACTTTTTCTTGTGTATCATACTTGCAAAAGCAGCTCTCACAGGTGTCATCTTGGCAAACACTCCTGGCATCTCCCAGCAGCCCCTTGAGCCTGCTTCTTGCACAAAGCTCAGTGGGGACTCTGAGCCCCCATATGCCCTTTCCAGGAGGTGACCTGCAGGGTGAAAGGCTGAGGCACCTGCTGCTTGGGGTTTTTCAGTTTGATTTGAGGAGATGGGAGCTAGCTATCCTCAGAGGACATTCCTACTTGAAGTGTCCCTAGCAGATTACCACCAGCCTGGATTTAAAATGAGATGAAGGCTTCAAGCTGCACTCCCTAAAGCATTTGTCCACACAGCTGGGGCCAAGGTCCAGCAAGGACACTCTTCCAGGAGTTTCTCATGGCCCAGCTGTCCCCACAGCTAAGGGTGTGTGCAGCCCTGCCAGCAGCGTGGTCTAGGCAGAGCTTGTAAAACACCTCTTAGAAATTCAGCCTCAGGAAAGGCACATTTCCCCTCCTGAACTGCTCCATTTAGTGCATGTTTTCTAGTGGGAAGTGAGGGATGAAAGAGAGATACAGACTTCTAAGTTTATATCTCCAGTTAAGAAAAAAAAGATTCAGAGCCTGTTTCGTACATGACCTGGCCTCTAGCTTTATTCAGCAACTTCTACATTAAGAAAATATTCAGCAGGCAGGAGAAGGGAAGAAGAGGGTTAGAAGCTTAAAGCTGTTCTGCTGCTACACAAAAGATGGGTGTGAATAAATTATATAAAAATAATCCACCTAAAAAAATAAGTAGAAAAATAATGCTAATCCTATTTAGATGTGGTAATTCTCACTATATGTTTTATTTATGAAACTGTAATCCTAGAACAGTAAATAGTGCTATTCTTTATCCTCACATGAAGATAATGTGGTAGAAAGAAAGGCATGTAGCATGCAAAAAAAGCACGCTAAAGGAAGAAATTGATCATGTAATTAAAAGATTTTTTTTCATGGAGCTTAAGAACATTTTAAAACAGCATTTCATAATGGAGATTTCTAAGTGATTGCTTTCACAAAACATATAATACAATAAAAATGGGGAGAAAAATCCAAACCTGTTATGTTTCAACTATTTGACACTGCACAAACATCCTTTGTCAACTATAAAACTGATGGTTTCAGCTGAGATTTGTTAGTAGGCACAACTTCAGCTACTGCAACTGAGAGCAGGCTTGTGTATGCCTGTGCGAACAGGCTCCACACAAACTCCTCATTTGCTCCTCAGTTATTCTTTCTGCACTAGTTCCCAAGAACTATTTAGCAGCCCTGGTTGCTCATCAATCTCCTGTGGTTTCCACACGGAGGTAAACACTGTCATGTGGGGCCCGAGTCTTTGCTCTTAATGCGCTAATTGAAACTTGGCTTTGGGAAGGAAACAAAATGAGGAGAACTGTAGCAGGTCAGAAACCAAAGGTGAATTTCCCTGGCTGGCCAAAAAGATGAATTTTTCTGGCCGAATGAGGTATGTCCTGATTTTGTGCCAAAACAGGGCCCCAAGTTGAACTGGAAAAAAATGTAAACATCACCCACAGTTTTGGTCTGCCATGTAGCAGAAAGCACATGATCAGCTTATACAAGTAAGACCCCTGTTTGTGGCTTTGTTCATCCAAAGCTTGATTGCACCCTATGAAGCAACAATGAGTGACGGCACAGAATTAGGCAGATTTGATCTGTGAATTCAGCCATTATAATAGCTTCTGCTCAGGATTCCCACTTTTATCCATTTAATAGTTGTGATTTTGGTTTGACATCTTAACCTGCGTGGTAAGGAATACTGTAAAAACACTTTCTCTCATAAGATGCACCACAACTCTCTCCTTTGCTGTGACAGTGGTATTTCTGGGAGAAGAATTTCTTGCACTCTTCCTGGCTCTATGGGAGTCCACTGGCAAATCCTCCATACCCTTCTACCCTCACTTTTTTTTGGAGGGTATATTCAATGAGAACACCACCCATGCTGTCCTTGCTCGATCTGCTGTGCCACTTAGAAACTCACCAGTCTCTGATGCCAGATGGGGCTCACACGAAGGTACTGAGGGAGCTGGTGGAAGAGCTCGCCAGGCCACTCTCCATCATTTATCATCAGTCCTGGCTAACTGTGGGGGTCCCAGATGACTGGAGGTTGGCCAGGTGACACCCAGCTACAAAAATGGTTAGAGGAGAATCAAGAGAACTACAGGCCTGTCAGCCTGACCTCAGTGCCAGGAAAAGTTACAGAACAGATCATCTTGAGTGGGATCATGCACCATGTACTAGACAACTGGGGGATTGGGCTCAGCCAGCATGGGTTTCGGAAAGGCAGGTCCTGCTTGGCCAACCTGCTCTTTTGTGACCAGGTGACCTGCCTAGTGGATGAGGGAAAGGCTGTGGATGTGTCTAGCTGGACTTAGAAAAGCCTTTGATACTGTCTCCCATGGCATTTTCCTGTAGGAGCTGGCAAGCCATGGCTTACACAGGCGCACTCCTTTCTGAGTTAAAAACTGGCCAAATGGCTGGAACCAAAGAGTGGGGGAGAATGGATTTCATCCAGTTGGTGGCTGGTGACTAGGGGGCTTGCCCAGGTCTAAGTGTTTGGGCCAGTTCTGTATCAATGATTTGGACAAGGGGATTGAGGGCACCCTCAGCCAGTTCACAGATGACACCAGGTTGTGTGGGAGTGTTGATCTGCTGGAAGTTAGTAAGACTCTGCAGAGGGATCTGGACAGGCTGCTTTCGTGGGCTGAGGCCAAGAGTTTGCAGTACAATAAGGCAAAGTGCCCTGTCCTACACTTGAGTCACAACAACCTCAGGCAGCACTACAGGCTGGGAACAGAGTGTCTGGAAATCTGCCTAGAGGAAAAAGACCTGGGAGTGCCAACAGTGCCAGTGGCTGAACATGAGCCAGCTGCACCCAGGTGGTCAAGAAAGCCAATTGCATCCTGCCCTGTACTGCCAAGAGTGTGGCCAGCAGGAACAGGGCAGTGATCGTTCCCCTGTACTCGGCACTGGTGAGGCCACACCTCAAATGCTGTGTTCAGTTCTGGGCCCCTCACAACAAGAAGTACATTGGACTGCTGGAGCATGTCCAGAGAAGGGCAATGGAGCTGACGAAGGGTCTAGAGAGTAACTCATATGAGGAGCAGCTGAGGGAGTTGGAATTGTTCAGTCTGGAGAAAAGGAGGCTCAGGGGAGAGCTGCATGTTCTCTACAACTACCTAAGAGAATGTTGTGGCCAGCTGAGTGTTGGTCTCTTCTCCCAGGCAACCAGTGATAGGATGAGAGGAAATGGCCTAAAGCTGCACCAGGGGAGGTTCATATTAGGCATCAGAAAGAATTTTTTCCCTGAAAGGGTAGTTAAGTGTTGGAACAAAAACTGTCCAGGGAAATGTGGGACTGATCACCACTGGAAGTGTTCAAGAAACATCTGGACATGGCATTTAGTGCTATGGTCTGATTGACATGGTGGCGTTTTGTCCAAGACTTGGTCTTGGATATCTTCTCCAACCCTAATGCTTCCATGATTCTATATGTAGAAGTTCACAAGCGGTCCTACTCATTCACACTTTGTGGCATACGTCTGGCAATGACAAGAAATAGGCGGTGATTTACTTCAATAAACTCACAGTCACAGGACATACAAGAGCATTTCATAAATCTCTATTGATGGTGAAAGGCAAAATTCATCAATATTTTGGTAAGACTTTTCTTCGAACCTGGAAGAGGGCATGAAGACTATTCCAGCCATGTAATTTAAAAACAATTGTATCTAATTCCTTAGTGTATTTTCAAACCCACCCTTTGCTGTGGATCTCTGAAGGCTTTAAGGTGACTGCTAACCCATCAGCATTGAGGCAAAAGATAGACAAAGGGAAGATGGTTCTGAGAACTCTAGGCATCCTCATTTTTTCATAACCAGAAATGCCATGTCCCTCCCTCAGCAGCACCCCTTGCAATACAAACAGAGTCACAAGCATCCTTTGCCTCACCTGGAATGAGGAAGAAGGAAACAGTCCTTGATAAAACTGAATAATGAAATAGCACACCTATTCATCTAGACTACCTTGGACTGCTGTGAGAGGCAAAACTGCACACTGACACACCATACACACACATAGACTGATGGCTTGGAGCTGCAGCAGAAGCAAAAGTGAGATGGGAACAGAGAATGATTTGGGATTCTATAGATCTGAGGGGACATGTGGAAGGAGGAGTGGGAGCTTTGTGTCAGTTTCGCACGGGAAGGGCAATTTTTAACTAGGACTGAAATCACCTGGAAATGCTTTTCAGCATCAAATTCCCTGAAAACAGGCATAACTTCTTCCAGTGCAATCCTGTATACACTCCTATTTTCCATGTACACCAGAGGTAAAGGTTGAGGTGCAGATTCACTATCATTACCAAGCTGAAAGTTGAACAGCTCAGTGTTTAGCTTCCTGACAGTGACTCCACTTCCACAATGACAGAATATGGCAGATGTACCTATGTTAGAAACTCTTTAGCTACTGCTGCAGCTATAAAACTCAGTGTTGAAATACCCACCCTACTGCTCATTCAGTTTCTCCAACCCATTTTTCAGCATTTTCTGCAGTCCCTGTGTTGTGGGTACAACAGACAGATGTTACCCACTCTGTTGCAAACTAAGCCCTCCTGAGTCAGCTGGAGACGCCACAACCCTGCAATGCCTTGTTGGGAGTGAATGGAGAACCTGTGTGATTAACAATTCATGTCTCTATCCTGCCTCTCTGCAAGAAGGATACTGAGGCTTTGGGAAAAATGTAAGCAATTTTCTACCCATCTAAATACGTTATGCCTCAGGAAATTAGCTGGTGCACAGAGAATCTGATTATGCAGGACTGGAAACAGTGTCTACCCGCAAATCGGAAATAAAAATCTTGACCTTAACTTCTTGCTTCTGCAAAGGCCATCTGGTGGTCAATTGGGCACTGGTTATGCAAGTGATGAAGTGCATGCACTACAGAGAGGCTTTACAGATGAGCACAGCACTGCAGCAGAGCTCCTCCAACCCCTGCTTCACAGCTTCTGAGGGAGTAGAGCAGAAGTCTGCTCCCCAGGCAGCAGTGAAGAGCATGCTGGCAATATTTCCAAACCAG
Organism: Irena cyanogastra; assembly: GCA_013397155.1. Lineage (NCBI taxonomy): Eukaryota > Metazoa > Chordata > Aves > Passeriformes > Irenidae > Irena > Irena cyanogastra. The sequence goes on along the minus strand of VWZV01017125.1, from coordinate 1,817,856 downwards.
CAATATTGCTCACTGCCCTTGCATGCATACGTATGAACTTCAGCCAGTCACTTTCCAAAATTATCTGTTCTATGACTTGAAAATTTGTACTTCAACGAAAGCTGAAATACTGCCTGCAGTCATTAGAAGGATTGCAAGCAGAAAGGAAAGGGCCTGGGATTTGCTTCTAGGCTGGCCCAGGCACACAGGATGCTTGGATAAGAGAGAGGACTTGAAATTGAAAGGAGAAAACCACTCCCTCTCTCTCTCCTTCTCTCTCTCTCTTTTTATATATATATAATTGAAATAACCTGTGTGGCTTAAATCCAAGCAATCCCAGTTTCCGTGTATTTTTTTCGTATTGCAACCAGCCATTTATATGCAGCATAGCATCGTTTGCAAACAGCACTAAACTATCAGAGAAATTTTGACACTCCTCAGTAACATATAAAATAAACAGGCTGATTTCCAGTTTTCAGTCTGAAAAACCAGCAAGCCATCCTACACTAGGGAAATTTGGATTTCATGGTGCACATGCTGTCCACATTTAAACTACTGCACATTGCAGTGTAGAAACCCCATCAGCACTTTACCATTGTCACTGGGTTGCCTGGCTAAGAATTAATTCCTGATTTAGCTGGCTCCCTCTCATATGCCTACATGGCAATCAACTTCTGCTCTCACAGCCAGTGACAACATCAGTATGACTCCCAGCCGATAAAACCTCTACTTCCTTTTCTACTTGCTGGGCTGTAGCTCCTGGTTGGAACTCTGCACTGCAGAACAGACATTAAAAATCATTTTTCTGGAAACTGTGTGGCTCAGGGAAATGTCAATGAGTGGCTGCCTTTGCTTTTCAAGCACTAGTAAGACTCCAGCTGGTCCCTTCGTCTCTTGGTTAAAGGCAGCTGAAAGCAGCTACCATCTGCTTGCATAATGTTTCTCTCTGAAGACTTGGTATCACCAGTCAGTCATAAACGCCTGTGTCCACACAGACTGCATATTTCATTTTCAGCAAGCAGTTTAAGGAGTCTAAGGGGCATGAAGATCTATGAGTTACAGTTTTAGCCTATGGATAAGTAGCAATTTTACCTTGGCAGTAGCTGTATGGGAAAAATATGTTGACAGTTATACAACACAATGCCGACAGCATTCCATCTGCTGTGTAAGCAGGTAGGGAGAGAGAGCTGTGGTCTGGGCAGAAGGCTGCATGTATCACCAAACTGAATTTGTCTTTGGAGCTGTCTAGGCACAGGGAGAATAACAGTTTAGATCTACCAAGGACTTGTCCTATCCTTCCAGCAGAACAAGGAAGCTGAGTCATGGAGCTCCATCTGTGCTTTGCCAATAGTATGCCAAGGGAGATCCCAGCCCCTTCTTACATGCTCTTTCAAGCACAGTTCCTTATCTATTTAAAAATGTATATGCCCAGTACTTTACATCTCCATTTATAGCAATTTCTTAAACAAAAAGCTGATTTTTGCTGTTATTGGCCCAGCTAGATTCCAATTTCCAGAAAAAAATTTGAAGTGAACATCATAGGGTATATATTGTGCTCCAACTTCCACTCAAAAATTATGGGTTTTTTTTCCCAGTTAATGCTGACAGCTGAATTTAACAGTCAGAACTGGGGCTGGAACTGAATTAGCTGCTTTTATGGGACAGTGCCCATAGCTGTCCCTGAGAGTGCTAGTACTGGTTATGTCTGACTCTTTTCATGTAAGGAAAGGGAAATTACATTGATAGAATTGTTTACCACTTTTCTCCTACCAAACTGAACACTGAAATTAAAATATCCCAATTTGTGGCTGGACTCTGTATACAGCTGAAGGATATCATATTAGATTACTGTCTATCAGGTATAGCTAAATGCAGTTTCATGCCAATGTCTCCTACAGTGTTTTAAGTGGGCTGTAATTAACTATTAACCACTGGTTAGTTAAATATTTTTACTTGACATTAAATCAATTACACTTCTTCTCCCAGAGTGGACATGCTCTGTGGTATGAGCAAGTACCTTCTTTGCTTTAGGTCAGTTGGATATTTATTATTTATTCAAGTATGCATAGAGCCCTTTTTCTCCCATAATTCCTACTCCACTGTGGTCCTGACAAAACCACATCTTGACTCCTATTATATAGTCTTGATGGGGAACATGGATTCCACCCATGTGCATAGTATTGTCAATTTAGGAATAAAGTAGTAATACTTTGGAACTGATAGTATCTTCTGCTTCCATTATAGAACTTGGCATCAAAGCTGGTCTGACTCAGCCAGCTCTTTCCATTTAAAAGCTGACCATCAATCTTACTCTTTAAAAAAAAAACCCCACAGATGCTTATCATAACATTTTATACATAATCAGTTAGAAGGTGCATTTGCTTTTTCCAGGTCATTAAGATATTTGAGGCTAAGCAGCTTCCAGGTTTCATTTAAAAAAAAAGTCTGCAAAGTGTGATGGAAATTTGAACCAGGGTTAATTCCTTGCACACTTCCATTGGTGTGACTGACAGGGAGCCTGGGAGGTCAACGGTCTCAGAAAAATGCAGGCACCTCACATGTTTTCCCCTTGGCATAACTGCTTGTTTCAAAACCTTATCTGAGAAACAAACCCTTCTGCTATGGCAGAAATGAATGGGATTAAAAGTAACATAAAATTAATTTTGTGTTCAAAGCACCTTGACCGGCAGTCTGAGCGAGTCGCTGGAAATGCACAAACTTCCTCCCACACTTTCCCATAAATACACCTCAACACTTGACAGACCTCACAAGTAAATGGTGGATTTGTGACCTTGACTATCTCAGCTTTAAATCAGTGCCTAGCAGTACTACCAAGCTTGGTTTATATAATCAGATAAAAATAGGTGGCAAATCCTATTTACTATTAGGCAACTAAGTGCAAAAGGTATGAAAAAGTACATCTGGTCTACTCTGTTTCCTTGAACAGGTTTATAGGACTGGCTTAAATGCACGGGTGATTCCAGCAACCATACTATAGCAAACCTATGGAGACTTGTTAAAAAAGCAATGGGAAATAGTGTGGTAAAATATTTGGCTTTCTTTCTGCCTTCTGCTAACACAAAACTGCAGCCCTGCCTGGAGACCAAAATTGTGCTGCTGTCTGAATTGAGGCACAATCAGAATTGAGGCACAATCAGAATTGAATGATTATTTTCTGATCAAAATGGCAGGGCTGTGTTTTGCATATTTAAATTGTGGGGATTACATTTCTTCCCAACAGCATCTCATGACTGCTAAGTAACTTACTGCTCTTTCAGCTTGCTGTAGCTTTTCATGAGACTGTTTCCCACTTGAAAAACCAACTCAAAATAGAAAGGTACTGCTCAGCTGCTAAAAAGGGATGTAGGCAGGTAGCAAAGACTTTCTGGTACAATCACTGGGCACAATATATAGGACCAGACTTGAATGTACGAATTTATTTGAGTGCAGCAGGAAGGTAGGACCCGCAGAAGCATTGCCATTCCAAGTTCTGTGACCTCACTCAATGTTTCAAAATCATCTTAGCAATTTCTTCTATTGTACTTGCCTGGCAGACATGCTGCTTTTCTACTAAGTCACTGGAAGGAAGAGGATGGCATTTACAGCTACCACTGTCTGCCTGCAACACACAGAGACAGAGAAAAGATGGAATTACCTAAAATAAACCATTTTCTCCAGTAAAGCAACTTAATAAAGAGAAGGGCTAGTAATATGATGTCTGTAGTCTTTTTATGCCTGTATTTCTTCAGATTTTATCCAACAGCCTGCCTATAAACCTTGCCAGAATATCTGGACTCCCTTTTTATTTGGCAGCAGATAAGGCAGAGAGGCCCTTAGATTTAATATAGCTTACAGATAAGAGGTGATAATACCCCTAAACGAAAGTGCTGGAGTTGAAGTTTGCTTACCTTCCTCCAAAACTCCAGATGTAGCACAGTTATATCTCTAATAGTCCTATGGTATGAAGTTCAGCAAGGGAAAGTGCTGGATTCTGCACCTGGGATGGGGCAACCCTGGGTGTATGGACAGACTGGGGAATGAGATGATGGAAAACAGCTGTGGAAAGGGACCTGGGGGTCCTGGTGGATGCCAAATCAAATGTGAGTCATTGTGCCCTGGCATGCAGGAGGGCCAACCCTGTCCTGGGGGACATCGGGCACAGCATCACCAGCCTGGCAAGGGAGGGAATTGTCCCACTCTGCTCTGCACTGGGTGGCCTCACCTCAAGTGTTGGGGGCAGTTTTGGGCAACACAGTATAAAAAATACACTAAGCTGTTACAGAACATCCAAAGGAGGGCAATGAAGATGGTGAAGGGCCTTGAGGGGAAGCTGTGTGAGGAGTGGCTGAGGTCACTTGGTCTGTTCAGCCTGGAGAAGAGGAGACTGAGGGGAAACCTTATTGCAGTCTGCAACTCCCTCATGAGGGGAGCAGGAGAGGCAGACATGGATCCCTTCTCTGTGGTGACCAGAGACAGGACCTGAGAGAATGACCTGAAGTTGTGTCAGAAGAGGTTTAGGTTATTAGATACTAGAAAATTGAAATTGAAAATGAAAAAAAAATAGAAAAAAAGGTTATTGGATATCAGAAAAAGGTTCTTCCCCCAGAGGTTTGTTAGGCACTGGAACAGGGTCCCCAGGAAAGTGGACACAGCAGCAAGGCTGACAGAGTTCAAGAAGCTCTTGGACAATACACTCAGGCACAGGGTGTGACTCTTGGCATGTCCTGTGCAGGGCCAGGAGCTGGAATCAATGAGCCTTGTTGGCCCCTTCCAACTCAGAATATTCTGAGGTTCTGTGACTCTGGGATGCCACAGGACACCAGAAGCACATGACAAAGGACAGCCACTGCCCCAAAGGAGGCAGGACAGAGTGGATGGGAGGAGCAGCTGGCAGACATGCTCAAGGAAGGCTTCAGGGCATGGGGTAGCAGGAGCTTCTCTGGTCACCTGTGCCTGATACTGCTACATCTTGCCTTTGCAGAGCCTACAAAAAATGTATGTTTTGAATATCTGCTTTCTGGCATTGACTTGAACTTTTGATGCTAACACTTGAAAAGTAGCTGCAAGTCTGCTAAAAAAAGTAGTGGTGTGACTGTACTGCAATTCAAACCATACATTGAGCATTCACTTTTACTACTACTTCATAAATAAGTTTATCAAAGACATTAATAAGAAAAAAGTTGCGTGATGACAAAATTGATCATATCCTGCAGAAGCAGGATGCTCTTCTCTTTCTCTCATTTCCTTTTTGAAAAGTAACTCTGAGAGTTCTGGTATCCAAAAACAGTATCACAGAGTTGACATAGTAGCTGTTTCCTACAATGACCTATTTTCACTGCAAGCTTCAAAGCCCCCCACTTGCATGAGCCTGGTTAAATGCAGGAGAAAGTAACTTTGCACTCAGTGAAAAGGGAGTTCCTTGTTCCAGCACACCCAGGGTCCCATAGTCACTGTTGCACAGCTCCTTTTGCCAGCCTTGAGGGGCAGAGGCGTAAGGCACAGCAGCACCTCTTCGCCACCAAGGCAGCTGCCGCTGCCAGCTGGGCTGTCCTCAGCAGCAGATATGGATTGGTACAGCACAGGATGATGCACAACAGCTTTTCTGCTTTCTCGCTCACGTCTCCAAAGGCCACTGATGATGCCAGTAACAGGCAGCCTTTCACAGCTTGAATTTATTTTTTCAAGCTGCTGTGTAGTCAGCTGAGTGGGTGAAGGCCTCCTTCCTTTTTTTTGCTGCTGCATAACTCACTTTTCTCTCCTCTTTTCACCCTTATTCGATTTTCTGTCAACTTTCTGATCCGATGTCACTTCTCTTTACCTTGCTGATAATGAAACAACAATTTAAATAGTTGACAATTGCAAAGATATTCCAGAATATACTGTATTCTTGTCAGATGTGTTGCTAATTTAATGTTGTATATTACACTTGGCAATTCCTTCTTTGTTTTATTTAATTAAAGTTTAATTTCCACTATTTGCAAAAAATACTATTTTTCTACCTCAGCTTGTGTTCTAGCATGAGATAATATTTTCAGGTATAGTTTTATTCCATTTGAAAAAATCCCAAATCTCTCTATGTCTGTCCAAAAGAAGCCAGCTTATAAAGGAGCTTAAATTCCAATAGTAAAAATGCACTGTACTTTCTTATTTTAAGAGAAATATAACAGTTCTTTACGTACAAAAGTACAGTCAATATATTTTTTTAGGTATTTTAATGGGATCTAGTCCCAGCTGAATAAATTACTATTCAAGGAACTGAATTAAATTAAAATTCCCAACAGCAAAATTAGTGGTATGGTTGACATGCCTGAGGGATAAGATGTCATCCAGAGGGATCTGGACCCATATGAACTTTGTGAGATTCAACAAGGCCAAGTGCAAGGTGCTGCCCCTGAGTTGGGGCAACCCCCAGTACCAACACAGGCTGGGGAGGAACAGATGGAGAGCAGCCCTGCCCAGAAGGACTTGGGGGTGCTGGTGGGTGACAGGATGGACATGACCCAGCCATGGGCACTCGCAGCCCAGAGAGCCAAACCTGTCCTGGGCTGCATGCAGAGCAGCGTGGGCAGCGGGTGAGAGAGGGGATTCTGCCGCTCTGCTCTGCTCTGGTGAGACCCCACCTGCAGGGCTGCATCCAGCTCTGGGGTGCCCAGCACAGGAATGACATGGACCTCTTGGAGTGAGGTCTGAAGAGACCAGAAAGCTGATCAGAGGGCTGAAGGACCTCTCCCATAAAGACAGGCTGAGAGAGTTGAAGCAGACACAGATGTTCTCACCAAACAAGCAGCAGATATCCCTGCCAATATCCTTCTGCACAACAGCAATGGCCTCCTCCCTCTCAGTTTTCCCCTTGGATAAGACCAGCTATGAACTCTGAAATGCCTCAAAACTTCTCTTAATGGAATACAGGTGAGGCAAAACTAAGATCTCAGTGCTCAGGGCTATAGCTGCCCATCCTGCAGATTCTGCCTGATCTTCTATCTTCTCTGCTTCTGACCTGCCTCTTGCAGGAAATCTTCATTCAAAGCATCTTTTCCTCCTCAACAGAACTAGGGTGTTCAGCTAATAGAATGATTTGTTTTTGGGGTCTTGTTTCAGCCTCCCAACACACTTCACGAAGTGTCCCAAAGGAGCTAAGTAGGTGAAGAAAACCAAACTTCCCTGAAAATGTAACATCTACAGAGGGAAGGCAACACAGTATCAGCACTCCCTGGGACCTCTTGAAATTCTAGATATGCTTGAAGTTTGTTGCCTCTGGGACAGGGCAGGTTGGCTCTATGTAGCACTCAATATGCTTTAGTGGTGAACATAGTGGTGCTAGATTAATGATTGGACTTGATGAGCATAGAGATCTCTTCCAACCTTAATAATTTTGTGATTCTATTGACAGGTACTGACAGAACTTAGCCTACTGCACCAAATACTTAAACTACATTTGCCAATAGGAAGTTGGATGTGGAAAAGCAAAAAGCTCAGCAGTGTGCAGGCTCACCTTCTGTTTCATGCAAGTACAAAAAGAAGGCTTTTGCTGTATTTGTCTTTAGAGAAAATCGATTTGGAATGGCCTCCTACATGGCACAGTTTGCTTCCTTGGAATTAATTTTTCTTTTGCCTGTTTCAGACAGATGGTCACACTGTGCACACACTACTAAAAACATAGAGTAAGTAATACTTAACACCTATCGTCAGCTTTTGCTTCGCACTGAGCCACCCATAGGCAGATACCTGAAAAACTGAAGAGAGGTTAGTGCAAAAACTATCAAAATGCTGCCGATCACTTGGTATTAGCTATTCCCACAAACACAGACATCCACAACAAGGGAAACACATGTGGAGAAACAAAGTAGTTTGAAATCCTGCTCCAATACTGTGCATAGGACATGACTGTGAGGTTGTTATAATTATGACAGCACCATTTATCTGGTAGGCAGTTACCGCTTCTGTAAACAAGTATACTACTGAAAGAAGAGATCTCTGCCTCAAGACACTGCAGTGGAAGTGGCAATTGAGAGTAGATAGCACATTGCCCTCTTTATGATATACACAATTATATAATGTTATAACACAGTGATATTTTTCACAGTCTGCTTTTGCATATGTGCCGTTTCAGAAGACCAATAAATAACTGGGGATGTTCTTCCCAATAGATCGGACTGCCTGAGGTTATTTACATATTAGAGATTCAATGCTCAGAAAGCTTTAAATAAACTGAGCCCAAATAAAGGAAATCAAATGCACCATTAGAGGAATAGAAGAGGATTTATTTTCTCAAGGCAGTGCTCTACAGGATCTGTGCATCAATTGTAGATGTAAGTACAAAATGAACACAGTGCATTCCAAGCTAAAGTGTGCTGGTAAATGGGAACTGCTAGCAGTAGGCTGGATACATATTGCTTCACACCTGCTACTCTGTCCTTCACCAAGCAAAAAGGGACAGCTTTTCTTCTCAGCTCCTCCCAGCCTCACAATCCATTTGCTTTTCCATGAAAAGGACAGAAAAAAGGACAATGGAAAGAAAGACATAATAATCACTCACACTGCACTTCTTTCCTGCAGGTCTGTTTAAATTTATTTCCCTCAGCTCTGTTGTGCTATCTGCTGACAGGAAAACAAAGGGTGTGGGTAGATTTATAAAGGGAATTGATTAGTTTTGATGTGGGAATCAGAATTAAAATGCTGGCAACTATTGATGAAAGTTTCCTGCTTGATTTGTAAACTAGTGAAAGGATGAAAGATCATGAAAAGCTTGCAAGACAACTTGCAAGAGTGTGTTGATCTAGTCAGCTATACTGAGTCAAAACATTATAGGTCTCCACAGAGAAAAGGAAAATACATGTGTAGTTCCTTCAAAATAGAAATTTTCAAACAGGATGTTTCAGATAGATCCTGAGGATTTTCTTTTTATTCTCCTCCAATAAATTCACGATTAACGTCAGATTCTTCATCTCCATGAATCCTATCTGAGACTTTAAGTTTGGACTGTGAACAATTCACCAGTTTTCAGGAAACTGTCATTTTCAATACAAACTCTAAAGCAGTATTCCTTAAACCTTTTGCAGATGCATCTCCTTTTGCAGTTTACACAAGCCAGGATAAGAGCTACTTTTAACTGCTGACAGGACATCAGTCACACTAAGGTGGATATCAGACTCAATTGTGAAGATTTCTGACTCCTCCTCTTTGATCCCCAGTGACCACAACATACTGCCTGAGAAGCGTTGACTTAGAAAATAAGAATTAAGAGGGTTATTAGTGCAGCTGCTGGGGTTTTTTCTGCCGTTCATAGAACCACATTGTTCACATGAAGTCTAAAATTTCAAGAACAATAAGCCTCTAGCAAGTCAAATATTTTTGGGGCTACTATGAACAAGTCTGAACTCCCAGACAGTTCTGCTGTTGGAAGAATTCTATACAAATTTATGGTGCGTCTTTAGCAGGAATCAGTTATCATCAGCCCTGCTAGCCCTGAGAGTGTCCTGTTTAGCAGGAAAGCAGGAGAGAGAGTCTGTGGTCTAGTGAGAAATATTGAAGAAAACAGTCCTAATCCTTGCAGAAGCTTTCACAATAGAACCGGTCCAGAGAGTAGTGCTTAGAGGGAAGACTCTGCAGTGTTTAAAGGGTGTTATTGTACAGTTCACCCTAGACTGTAGATAAGATCTACAACTGGATGCATTATAACTGGGAATTTTAAAGCAAGAAGCAAATGTTTACAAATGGGAAAGAAGTGTCACTGAACTACTCTCCAATATGGAGATTGTTTAATGAACTGGGTGAAGGGATTTCCAGCTTTATACAAGACATTTTTATAGTTGGACTGTGTTTGTTAAACTTGCATTAAATTCATCACTGGTGTAATCCCAATGACATTAGGCACTAAAATCAACCACTGGTTGGGGCTTTCCAGTTACTACAACTTCAGTTAGACTTATTTCCTCACCCAGAGACAAACCGAAGAAGCACACAGGTCTCAAAGAGGGAAAAGAATGGATAAAATGGAGTAAATAGTGAAGTTTCCTTTAGATGTCTACACTCAAATTAAAGCCCTGAATTCGCAGTTAGGTCTTAGTGATGGAGGCACTGTTTTTCTATAGATATTTCACCCCTGGTCTTGACACAGATGAGAAAACCAGCTCTACAGAGCACCCAAGTAAAATCAGGGTTCAGAAGTAAGCAGTTTTCTAGCTAAAATTCAATGCAGTAGATATTTCTAGATTGCTGTAGAAATCCTGAAATCAGCCTTCATAACAGAATCTGACTGAAGAATATATTCCAAGCCATCAAAACAGCAGGAAAAAAAAGCATCTGTGGGTGGATCACATAGGTAAATGGCAGGGTTTGAACACCTTGTTATGCCCTGGTCTGCTCAGTGGGTTTAGGGGAAGGTTGTTTGATTCACTCTGGGGGGTGTGTGGGAGAAACAATAACATTCTCAGGAGCTTCAGTGACAAACTTTTACTTGCAAACTTTAGAACACTAAGGTAGAATAATGTACTTGGCAAATTTTAAAACAGCATATAGACAAAGTAAGATACTTCATAAACTTTAACTTAGCAAACATAAACTTACCCAATTTTAACTTATTTAGACACAAGGCATTTACTGAGGCATTGACTGGGATCTTTCAGTCTGGTTTACAATATATTTGGAGAAGAAGTTAGAAGAATACAGAGAGAAAGAAGAAAAGAGAAAGAAAGGAAAACAGTAGAAAAATATCTCCACATATCGTCACCTAGATTTCACTTGTGTTATATCTATTAATTGCATCTACCTTTTACCCAGAGGCTTATTACATTAAATGTGGCATGCCATTCTCTTGTACTGTATTTAAAACCAAGATTTACTTTCTTAATTTTCTCAATTGAAAATAAACATTTTATGAGAAAGACTGACCATATGAAATTCACCTGAAGTTAATGGATACTCAGCTGGGACAAAAGAGAAAGGTGGGAGTTTTTTCCAGCTTAGGTAGCTAGAAAAAAAACCAATCTCAAAACAAATATTAAAATTTATATCTGTATAGAGGAACAAAAATGTTTTTGTAAACTAGTTGCAATGATGTTAAGACATCTGTTCTTATTTCCATTATGTATAATAGAAAAGAAATTCACAACCTGACAGATAGGATACCAAATCTAATGTAAAATTCCCATTCTGGCATTAAATCCTGATTTCATCACTTTAATAGAGCGTCAGTAACTTAAATGACTTCAACAGTACCTTTAATTGTCTTCACAAGTCTCTCAGTTTCTTTGGTCACACTTTAGTCACTTATACTATGAGAACTGGTGAAGTATGCTCTGTGTAAATCCAGACTTGGCCTTTTGTACAGATTTATAATTGGAGATGAACATTCCGGAGTGATATAAATAGCCATCACAACCTAATTGAGTACAGCCTCAGTGTAAAGGACTGAGAGATAAGAATGAGACTACACAGAGATACTCAAACTTACGATTTAAAAACTAATTAATAGAATTTATTTTGAAAGAAAGAAGAGAGTGATAAGAAAGGAAAAGCTCTTCTGACACGGTTTCAAGTATTGCAGCTGAGAGAACTCTGTCACCCAGATGTAACAAATGGGATTCTACAGCAAGGAGAGGAATTCAGTAAACAGGAGGAGGGTGTCACTTGGCCAATTAAATCAGTCAAAACTGTAAAATCTCAAAGGTCATGCCCAATATAAAGACAGTGCTAGGATAATTAATTAAAAATTTGAGAATTGATTTCCTCAAAGAAGCAAAGAGTGAAGAAAAGACAAGAAAGAAATTACAATCAGCAGACAAAGATGTACAAAGTTTTAGAGAAGAGAGAAAAGAGGACACATTAAATATAAAACACAGACATAAATTTATAGAAATTAGGAAAACCCCAAAGAGTTCTGGAAATGCACACTGGCTTTGCAAGAGAGATTAACGATTTAATTCTTTGACATCAAGGCCTTATCTGTCCTGAGGATGATGCACCCATGGAGTTAATCTGTGGGTAAATGAAAATTTAGTTATTTTGAAAGACAGAACACTTGGTGGATGAGAATTTAATTCCAGCTCCTCACAAGTAAAATTCAGAGTCATAAAGGGAGAAATTTCTCATAACTACTAAGGACTACACACTTGGTTGCTGCTATTTATGTGGAAAGTGATGACACTAAGACGAAATGTTGGGATGCAGAAGTGTGAGACTGGAGGATTTGATCTAATAGATTAGCAAAGCAAACTTTTTTAAAATTACCATTATTTTTAAAATTAAAACTAGGTCTGTTAGTTCTCTGCATCTTTAATGACTTTTACGATATTCTAAACTATTTGTACTTGTGAGAAAGAGGAAAAGATGCAGTGTGATATTTTATGTGCTGCTGCTATAAATGTTCACTCGTTCCATGCACAAACATCAATCTGTACAGCTAATCAGGGTGTTTAACTCTGGCAGCAACCAGTGCATGAACTCTGGAGATCTACATCACTGTTAGTTTTTTAAGAGTCTGACAAGTAGGTTTTTAGATATTTGAATGATATTTTTAGGACAATCAAAGTTTTCGGAAGGAAATCAAATGCACTCCGAGAGCACTCTGAGGTTATGGGCCAAATTCAGCCCTGGGAATCCTAGTGAAAGCCAGTACTTTGATTGCCAAAAGAGAATCCTATGTAAGCTTAGGAAGTGACACTGAGAATGCTAAGAACAACAATAAGGAGACACAAAACAAGAGTGGTTTGAAGACAATTGTACCACATCCTGGCTGTATCACTAAAAAAACTTTGCACTGGTTTCAGTAAGTCATCATCAAAATTTACTGGAAGAAATGCTCCAGGACAAGTTTTGCAAGAAGGGGAGATCCTGACTGTAGGCATAAAAAGAAATATTACTATTATTTACTACATCTAGTCTTAGATCGTATAGAATCTCCTAGAATTTCCTGTTCAAAGTAAATCCTACATAGTGCTAGTTGAAGCAATTCCTACTGAAGCAATTCCTACTCTACATCTGTAACACGTGCATTAAACTCCAACAATTTTTGTAAGATGAAGCAAAGAACTGAGCAGTATCAAAACTGAGAGATAATTTCACCTTCTTAATTACATCAGCTCAATTGAGTCAATACGATTGTGAGGGGTTGAGAAGGGAAACAGAAACCTGGCACATGGGATAATGTTTTTCTCAGTTTCATATTCTAAGTGTTTCTATCAGAACAAACAAAAGGTAACATGTCTCTAGCCAGATAGAAATTTGCTATACCTGACCTACACATTGTTCTACATCTTCCTAAAGTTAAGGAGCAACCATAGATACTTCAGAGATTTTCTTTCAGGTAGAACATTCCCAAAGTCAGAAAATGCACTGTAGTGGTATAACTGGGAGGTGGACTTTTCTAGTATGGACTCTCACTAAAACTTTCTAGTGAGGTATGAGCCTGGGCTTCACTGACTGCTTATGTGTCAATGAAGATAAAAAGTTCCTATTTCTTGCAGAAAACCAGCTAATTCTAAAGGCCTCTAACAAGGGCAACAAGTTGTGACATTCCATAAATGGACCATTCTGACATGTGGGCAAACCTATTGACCCAAGATTCTGCATTCATTTTCACTGAAAAGATCAGTTGTGAGTTGGCTTTTTTCAAGAACAGTAGGTGCTTCTGGAGTTTTATTTCTCCCCTAATAAAACTTACGGACGAAGAAGAAAAGGTCAGGAGCACTGGTGGAGAAAAGACTACTGCAGCAATCTAAAAAAAGAGCACTGAAGAATGGGCATGAGAGTAGCCTCGGAATATGTAAATGGTCTTCATCTGCTCCGGGTTCTTCCTCAGAGGCTGCACAAAAGGCACTGGGCTTACACTGATTTAGGAGGATGGACTAGATAACCTCTCAACCTTCAGCCCTATTATTTTCCAAGAATCAGCAGAAAGAGAAACTCCCTCAGTTCTTGAGGTTCCAAACTCCCATTTTTCTTTTCAGGTGTCTAAATTATATAAACACAGGAATCTTATCACTAGACATAAACCAGACCCAACATAATTACAACACACATCAGTTATCAGTAGATTCTTGGTCCTGCTCCTATTGACTTTCTTAGTAGTGCAAACATAAAAAATATACAATGCAAATCTTGCCATACACACAAAAATTCAGGAATAATGACTGTGGTGATTTTGCTTGTTGGATTTGATCATTGGTAATTTTGCCAATTTTTGTCATCAAGGAAAGTCCATTTTGTTCATACATTACCAATGTAAGCTAAGATGCTTTCAAGCTATCTAACTAGCGTCTAAAATGCCGTTTATTTCACGCCTGACTTCATCTTTATTTATCACATAGTACCCTATAATTACACATATTCAGAGACTTCAATAAACAGATTTTTACTGCCACAGACATCTTCAACATAAACCAAGATGTCTAGCTGTCAGGCTGGCAAGCTTCTCTTTCCTTACAACTGTTTATATTGTGTATTGAAAATGAGATCGTAGGACAGCAAAGAGAGGTGAAATGGTCTCTTGCTCAACACACACTGAACAGAAGGGTTTGCTCCATTTTCTCTGACATTACCAGATTTCTTCAGGCTGCATTGTCTGATCTTTTATGGAAGTCATTTTGTGATCATTTCTGGCAGTGCCAAATTGGTCTCTGCCTTTTGGTGATGGAAGACAACCTGCTTCCTTGGAGAAGCAAACCAGCAGCACCATACATGATAAACTTCCCAAAATCAAACATACACATGTTTCTTGCTTCCATCTTGTCAGACAGGCTACAGAGATCTTTAACTTCAATTATTTGTAACTGCCTGTAAATCAGCATAAACTGTCCGTATGGGAAACTTGACAAAGCTGTCAATAATGCCTGTTTCATTGCAAATCTATGCCAAAGAACCTTCTGCTGGTACAAAATTAGACAGTGATTTTCATTTTTAATTTCAGTTCCTTTCTCAGTATTTTGGGAAGAAAGAAACGGGCCTACCATTAGGCAAAAATGTAAGTCAAGGATGTATGCATGAGGAAAGCACAGACAGCAATGACCTGGCAAGTATAATGTGGTGTCCATTACTGAGCCCCCAGGCACGTATTTGACTGAAGCTACTTTCAGTCAGCTTGCACATTTTTGCATACAATTTATAGTTGAATTATGTGTCACTAGTTTGGGAGTTTAGGCAGATTAAGTCTGGCATCTGATTTTCAGTAGCATGTAGCAAACACTGGAATAATTTACGCTCCCATAGCACCACTACACACTCAGAGTAGCACAATTTAAACAGTAAAATGTATGAGTTTGTGTCTGGGATGCTGAATTAATTTATTGCATAGCTCTCCAGTTTATTTCTGAAGTAAAACCTAGACTCTCATGAAATCAATAGGAATTTTACCACCCGCTTCTGCACAGCCCAGACTTATCCTTATGATGTGGGCTTGTTCAGCAGAGGAAAAGAGACAAAAAAGACATCCATAACATTTTTTGTTTCATACTCTTGGCTGAAATGGTCAGAACTTGAAGAAGAAACCACTATTAGACACTGCCAGTTTTTAAATTTGCTCTAGTTTGGTGCCCAGTGGCTTGGGCTATGAAGGGAGATCCTCTGTGGCTCAGGAAAACTCCAGCAGCATAGGAAAAGTGTTGCCCTCCCGGGAGCAGCTGCTGCAAGGGCCCCCTCAGGGTGTGAAAAGCTCAGCACACACTACCAGAAGAGGGAGAAAGGAGGCATTGCCAGACCAGACTGCTCATCCCAGGCATCTGCAGGCCTGGAAGTGGCAGGCTGTGGAGCTTTCCAAGTGGGCTGAGGTCTGTTTCTCACAGACTAGATTTGGCACCAATTGAGTGTTGTTCCTTGGCAGTGTCCATACTGATTAAGATCACTGAAGCGAACAGGGAAAACAGTCCTCTCATCCCTGAAAGCAGTTTCTGCTCTGCTAGGGTTAAGCAATGCAGAGAAGATGGATCTCATGTAGTTTCTTTTGGGAATTACCAGCCCAGCTGTCTGAGTCCTGCTCCTGCTTGTGACTTCTCACCAACACACAACTAGTGTAAATGATGTGGAAATGCTCCTCCCCATCAATTACAGCCCTTTTCATTACTGTGATATAAGCACTTCCACACAGAAGCACTGGAAAAGCTGCTATTACTCAGAAATTTCCACCAGGAAAAGTCAGCCATGAAAACTAAGCCATTTACAAATTTTGCCCAGAACTCTATGTGTTTTCCTCCTAGGACATCTGACACCTGCTTTAAGACTATAGAACACGTGTAGTTGTTCTAACTAGACTGTTGTGGACTGAGGAGCTTGTGATTCACGCACTGGTTACCCAGAGAAGGCACAGGCACATGCTGAGCTGTGCCACACTGTGCACATATTTCTTGGCCTTCTGGATTGTGCTGTGCTCTACATATCCCATAAACCTAAACTCAACTGGTTAATCATAATGGAAAAGCTTGATGGTCACTATCACCTAGAACCAGTCATGATGCCTCAACATGTCCTTGTTTTTATCTTGAAAGGAAGCAACTTATTTTACTTCTAAGAAAGTCCTATCAAAACTTGAAGACCTCCATGCCAGTGAATCTCACTCCTGATGTGAAGTCTGCACAGTGTGCCATGCCCTGACCATAGGTCAGTCTGAAGCCACATTTGTCTCAAGGTTCCCAGCATCAGAAGGGACACAAGATTTTATAACTTGCTACTACCTTTGGTGCTGAACGAGCACTCCTGGTGCAAGACAATGTAGAGAAAGGATCTTTGACATCTTTATTTTCTCCTATTACCTAAATACTCCTGAAGGCATATTAAGGGAGCTAATTAATACTATTTAGCAGATAACCCTAAACACTGCAAAATAGCTGACTTGCCAGACTTTTTTTTTCTTTACATCACATTTCCATCTGCTTCTTTGAAAACTCATATGCTTATATCCAACCAGCCAATAATCCCACCCTGCACTTTGAGGGCCAAAGTTACCCAGTAACTCAGGTACTCAGGTTGCTCATAGTTCACTGAGATCAAGTTTGATACCAAAGCTTTTAATGGAGTCAGATTGCAGGCTGCAGCTGCAAGAGCTATCCTCTTCTGAAATACATCCCACTGAACTCAGCAACGATACAGAAAGAAATACAATGTGAAATGATAAACTCCTAGTCAATCTCAAACTTGTGTGGGATTTGCCACTCCAGTTGCATCTCTGTAAGTCTATGGGGCCTGATCAGATTTATCCAAGGGTATGCAAAGAGCAGACTGATGTCATCACAAGACCTCTCTCAATGATTTTTGAAGTGTTGGGAATCTGGACAGGTCCCAGTGGACTGGAACCTAGCAAACACTTTCCCAATTTTCAAGAAGGCCAGAAGGGATGGTCCTGGAAACTACAGGCCTGTAAGTCTCATTTCAGTGACTAGTAAAATTTAGACAATATTCTGGGAGCTACTGAAGAGACAGGCACTGATCTCTTCTCTCTGGTGGCCATTGACCCAAGGGAACGGCCTGAAGTTGTGTTAGGGAAGGCTTAAGTTGGAGATTAAGCTCTCCACCCAGAGGAGGATTGGGCACTGGAAAAGGTTCCCCAGGAAAGTGGTCACAGCAGTGAACCTGGCAGAGTTCAAGAAACTTTTGGAAATGGTGGTGGGATTTTTGGGGTTGTCCTGCATAACACAGGCCAGGAGCTGACTTGATGACCCTTCCACCTCAGGATATTCTATAATATTTCATGATTTTATGACACAGGCCTTTGCTTGCTGAGGAGCACAGACAGAATCATCTGTCTTCATTGAAGCTGTCTCAATGTGGTGGAGAAATGGCTGTGAGCTCATGATAAGAAAGGAAAAATCAGAGAAAAAATACATCAGAACATGCAAAATTAGTAGCAGATATGCTGCTATATAAACATATATTATAGAATCATAAAATATCCTGAATTAGAAGGTACCAACTTGACTTCCTGGAAATCTGATGTCAGCCCTAGTTGCAGCTCACTTTAGTATGTTGCATTTGAAGTGCTTCCCTTGTATTTGTAAAGGTTGTCTGAGTCCCCAGTTCAGTAAAGACCCTGAAATATCTTGATGAGAGAAGTTCTTGATTCCTCAGCCAGGCAGCTGAAATTCAGGCATTTGTAAATGAGTTTCCTGTGTTGTGCCATCCCTCCAGTCCCTGCAGGCTGTGATCTGGGGAGCTGGCAGGATAGTGCAGCTGGCAGAGCTCCTGCTCCCTGAGCATGGGAGCGAGCAAGGCACACACTGTCAGCTTCAACACCTGCTAACTGGGAACAGAGCTCGCTGCAGTGATGCAATATCCATCCTATCACTTGCAAAAATAGCCACATCTATATCTGTGATAAAGCTGAACTCTCGGTTTTCTTGTAGTTTTCTGGTGAGCTAATGCTGCTTATCATCCCTGCACACCTCATGCCCTAAAAGTTCTCTGAACAGCAGTGGATGTGAACTGCAAATTCTCTTTTGCAAACGCACTGCGAATAACTTGCTGAAGACCCTATTAAAGAATATTACCTGTGGAGAGAGAGATACCAATTTGGAGAAATCTGCTTTGCCATAATAGGTTCTCAGAACTGCTTTAAAGCAGAGCCTAAGATTATTGCTTTAAAACATACAGAGTTTATGTATTACTACCTGTGTTTTACTTATGCTTTTGGCATAGAAGTGCTAATGCACAAATTGTAAGAAATCCTATTTTTGTCAAAAAAGAGTCTGAGCAACAGTTAACACTTCTCAGCAAATAGGCCCATACACGACTCCTGACTATAAAAACAGCAAGCAGTTGGCCTTAGTTTATTCTTCAATAGATTGTATCTGGGAAAAAATGGCTTTTCAAAAAGCAGGAGTTTCAGGAAGCTTAAAAGTCTTAAAGCAGGCTTTTCTATTTTCCATCTTAAACACAGCACTGCATTCCTGCTCAAAAACTTGTTAGCACAGCTGAGAAAACATGCTTGATAAAAAGGCATAGCCCATCAACTCTAAAGATGGGATCAAGTCTTAGCATATGGAACTGAATTAACAAAAAAAAGCTTCCAAAAATATTTGTGGGAGACACTGACTTTCTGCTCCTAATCTTCTTTCAAGGCTTATCATCAATCTCTTCTTTCTTGCTTATTTGCATGTCTTTCAGTAATTACCTCTTTCCACCATTCAGTTTACTGCTAAGCTCCATATTATTTGATGTTATTTCCCCTTATTATTCAACATTATTTCCCCTTATTATTCACTTAGTTTTTATTCTTTTATTTCCACTTTGTGCTTGCATTTTTAAATGTTCTTAAGACTCCTTGCGGGTTTATTCTTCCAGGCTGCTCACACCCTGAAATGTTAGACCTGACAGTTCAATGTGCCTGTGATCATCCTTCTCTAAGATGTCTTTTCTTATCCTCCCAACTTCCCCACAGGTGTAGAACATTGTGGGTCTTTTCCCCTTCAGAGAAGAGGCAAAACAAGTTGCTTCTTTTTTGAAAGAGAGAGCACGAGCTTCTCTTAGGTACTGCTTGTGTTTCTTCAGATTCCTTCTCTTCTCCTGAAGTGATGAGCATCCCAGCAGGCTCCAAGTCCTTGTAATTCCTTTTGTAGTCTCTACTGCCGGTAAATCTTCCCTTGTTTCAGCACTGAGGGAAGAAACACTTCTGTTCACAGATGGTCAGAGGAAAAAAAACAAACCACAGCAGGATTAAATCTACTGCTTCTTACTTAATTATTTTAAGATTTGAGCAGTTGGTGCTGCAAGAAATCAGCTACATGACCTCTTGCCTCCAAAAGAGTCTTTTGCTTCCAAAAGATTTTCTGCTTGAGTGCTGAGAACAACTTCATCTTCAAGCAGGAGCTTGACTTGTCAGAGGAATAAAATACTTTAAAAGTCTCTTTTCTGCCTCCTAGACTGTCAGGTAACAGCGTTTTGCAGAGGTAGGTGCAGAAACAAGCAAAACAAGCAGACATTGAGTGGCTTTGTACTAAGCTGTTGTGAAAGAACAAACAGCTTTTTTGGAACAGACTTCCTAATCTATTAGTCTCTCTCACCACACACAGACACACATAAGAAATACCTGTAGGCTGCCATCACTCCTGGTAACACAAGCCAAATTTATGCTTGAACTGTTGGATAGTGTGTTATGCAATGTGACACCATACACATGCCTGGGAGAAGAGTTTAGAGCAAGGAACATTTTGGTATTGAAACTTGTTTTAGTTGAAATGACACAGCAGAGAGGTCAGCAGAGCAGTGCAGTTGGATGTAGCTGCAGAGATTACTGGTGGCACCTGTGACTGGTCAGTCAGGCAAATTCCTGCAGCACTCAGCAAGGGACAGCCATCACATCTCATGCAATGCATAGCAGGAAGCACTTTGTTAGTGACAATGCAATTCTTCTGGTATAACATTCTCCCTCTGCTTCCATCACATACACCACTGGCTGCTTTTACATAGATATATGTGCTCTCTTCCACCTTGCATTCTACTGAATTTCCCCACTAATATCAACCTGGAGACTTCCGATTCATATGCACTTACATTCCAGGTCCAGAAGAAGTCTTAAAGCTAAAACTTTTTTATGTCCAATATTAAACTACTGAGGTGAAAGTAACCAGTCCAAAAGTCCTATATAGCATCTCAAACCAAGCTTTCAAGTCAGTAGGAAACTGCAAAAGACCAAGAGCTGAAAACATTGTTGTGCTGGGAAAGGGCAGGAAAAGTTAAAAGTCAAAGAAGAGCTCAGGGCACAGGCCAGAAAATCATATTCTTATTTTAAAGCCATTCCCAGTTTAGGCATATTGAGAGATATGTTACCAGATATAATGTCATGCGGATAGATGCATACCTAACTCCTTCCAAACTCTTTGCATCCTGTTGCTAGGTGGTTACTTGTCATTATAGACAAATGAAACACCTCAGCAGTATTTACAGTGCAATACAGTCATGATCTCTTAAGTGAGGTAAGGTTCTGGCATGTTCTGCTGTTTTTGAAGTTGTCACAGTGTTACCCCTGATGCTTCACCGTACCTTTCCTAATGTCACAACTGTCTCATTGCAGCCAGAGAGCACTGAGGAAAAGGATCCATGACTTTGTCTCGCATCAGCTGCTTTCTATCTAGCACGACCTAGACCTTCTCTTACTGGAGAACTCCTGGTATTACTGGAGAAATTTGAACCAGAAATATTTATAATTCTAAAAATCCCCAGACTTCAGGGCTGATTTTGCTGGGTTCAGAACACTGGGGTTTAGGCAGCCCTAGCAGGGGAATGAAACCATCAGCATACTTACTGAAGAGTGTGTTTTACACCATCTCTGAAATTGAGGATTATGAAACTGACAGGAGAGGGAAATCCATGGTGTTAAAAACAGGATATTCATGTACATTTATTTTCCTGAAAGTGGAGCTGATATTTTTTCCCTGTGATAGATACCAAAAATTATCATTATTCAACATTATTTCCAATGTTGAAGTTCAAATGCTTGTTCAATTAGAAGTGTGGCCCAGACTCTGGAAACCTGCATTTGCATCTATATTCTGCTCTGCTACAAGTGATCCTCATGATGTTGGGCTACGCATTCCTTGGCCCATTTTGCCTTCTCTAAATGGAAGAAAAGAACATTTCCATGCTTCATAGAAGAGTTATGAGCATAAATTAATTAATATTTATGAGGTACTAAAGGGATTCTGATGAGTACCATGAAAAGGCTGACTTATAAACAAAACCCTCTCTGTGTTCTGCGTTTCCCCTGATATAGCTATTTTTCCTCTACTTCTTAAAGTAAGGACTTTTTTTTCAGAGTAATATTTTTTAGTTGTGACATTTCTTGATTTTACTTGGGAACAATAAGTACTTGTACATTGCAGTTCCAGCAATTATTTTTATGCATGATATGCTATATATGAAACTTTCAGTGTCTTTTATAGACAAACAGAACAGAATAGTTTCTTTTAAGATTTATTTTTAAAGCCTGTGAAAAAGCACCAGACTTGCAGCTGACAAGGCAGAAGCATAGCACCTTTACACATAAAGCAGAGGGAGGATGGGAAGCAGAGAGAAGAACATCATTTATGATTATCATTCAGTCCTCAGGAGGGCTGACTCATGGCTGAGACTGCAGAATAAAACCCAGTATGTACAAACTCTGCTTTCTTATTCCATCTGCACAACAGAAGTTTGCAAGGTGTCATTCAAGTTATTTTCAAGTTTAGGTAACAACCAAAAATAAATAAGGCTGATGTCTCTCAAAAGAAAGCAGAGGAGCCTATTTTACTTTTCTTGATAGGTAAGCTAGAACTACTTCACTGGCATAAAACCCAGGAAATCTTTAGCAGAATTCATCCCTGCTGAGAATTTTAACACCAGCTCTGTAAAGGAAATCATGTGTACAAGTTAAGTTTCTTTTGTTGATTGAATGTACTAATTTCTCTACGTATATTTATGATGACACCCAAACATTATGTAGAAATGAACCACACAGTGCTATTCCAAAACTTACATAGGAAATACAAGCTTTCAAAACACGCAAGAAAAGAAATCTTTTGACTACTGTAAAAAGCAGCTTTAAAAGCTTGAGAAAAGAAAGCAATTCACAATCTTTTCCTATGCTTGAGCAGTATTAGGAATAATAGGAAGCAGTGTGACACCATTCAGACAAGAAGACTGTTTAAGTAAGCTCCTAGTCAGGGGAATTCAGTCAGTCCTCCAATTATCCTTCCCTCTGAAAGTCATTGAGCTGGATGATAAAGAGACACAGTTCAGAAGGAAGCATTTTAAGCCACATACTGCCACTTGCAGGTCAAACAGAGTCCATGACAACTACATAAGGCAAGGATTGAAGCACACAGATTCATAGCCATAGTGTAATACGAGGCTTCAGTGAGATATTTGGTAGAGGTGCTCTGGAAGAATTTATTTGACATCCTTGAGAGAGAGCAAGTTTGAACAAAGTTAGCTTTGTCACCAAGGAGGAAGTTCTTAGCAGCAGGCATAGATCTGAGAGTGACCGGGGTTGTATATTCAGCACAGCAGGATGTCCTGGTTTTCCCAACACAGATATAAGTGTACAGAAACATCAGCATGCTGAGTAAATGCTTTTGGATGACAGAAAGAACCAATGGCACAGCATGTGGTCAGCTTGGGACTGTACAGGGTGAGTCCTGGGCTTGGGGAAAGACATGTGTACTTTTAAACGATCTTAATCACTCCTCAGGGTTACTCTGCCTCTCGATGCCAGTCCATGCTGCCCTGGGACAGGTCTACACTGCACTGACAACAGCATTCTCTGTGGAGTGGTTCTGCTGGCAAGGGGTTGTGCCCTGTTCTTCCCCTTTGCTGAGGGAGAAATGTGGATTTGATCATTTAGATTTCTGTGGCCATGAGTTACTTTTCTGTAAAAAAAGATGTCTGTGAGGCTACTCATGCCAAGGGCTTGACTCCTCACCTGGAGGAAAAAAAAATCAGGCTGCAGAATTCTTCAGACCCCATGTACAGAGGAATCAAGGGAGAACCAACAGTCAGGAGGGGAAGGAGGGCAGTAGACCTGCCATTCCCTGCACACCGTGGTTCCTGGAGCCTCAGAAGCAGGCAGAAGGGCTGGAAGGAGCACAGTCAGGGTGACACTAGCTCAGTGTGTTCCACTTGGCATGCTCCCCAGACTGAGGTCCAGCAGAATTCCATCTCAGGTGGCACTTTAAAGCTGCTGTCTGCATTTGAGCAGCGCCCCCCTCCAGAGCACCTGCACTCTGCAAGTTTTGAAAAATGAAATACAGGAATGTCGGCCTCTGGGTCTACATCTCAATTTGTATTTGAAGGGAAGGGGATTCACAGACTTTCTGCTGAGCTTGGAGAAGGCAGGGAGTGGAGAAAAATGAGTTCAACACATATATAAAAGGTGGCCCTCATCTCACAGCAGAGATGCATTCCTGCTGACATTTAAAATTAATGATTTGTCAAGGGCAGTGGAATTATACCCTAAATATCATATTCTAGCACATCCCTATTGTGCCTGAGTATCATCACAATAACTTCCTAACTTAGGCTGATCTAAAAAGTAAAAGTAGTAAGAAGTGAGAGATTGTGAAAATACTAATTACTTTCCAGTCAGTAGTGTGATGGAGCACTCCAGCAAGAGAAGACAAGCTGGGATTTGTGCTCTGGCTCACATGCTGCTGGACTCTGACCCGCTCAAACAAGTGGGAAAGAGAATTTTTTGATCTTGTTGAAAAGGTGACCGAACCTTCTTGGTTTTGGTTTTTAGCTGCAAGGTCAGCTTATTGAACTGTTTCCATGAACTAGTATGAATACATGAGAAGGGAAGATTAAATAATGGTATTCACTAAATTAAGTGGAGGTAAAAAAAATACCATGGAATTAATGGAACATACTCCTTGATGAGAAATTTAATTGCTCTATTTTAGTAGTAGATTATAAACATTTCATCAAAAGACAGATAATAATCACAGAAACTAAGCTCAAAGCAATTATTTACTATTTTCAGATCTTCACATTTTTGCATTCTTTGTAAGTATTTTGTTTTAGGCATTCTATAGCAGTTATAAATATACATATCCTATATATTTTTGGATTCTCCATGAAAAATTTTGTTATAAATTTGCTAATTTATAACATGAGTTAAAATTCTGCTGAAAAGACCTGAAATTATTAAAAAAACCAAAATGTGCAACAAGTACATGCATACAACATTAACTTGGGGACTCAAAGCATTGTGTATCTCCAGATTTATTTTGTTTGTTTATTATGACTGTAGTACAGTATTTAAATGTCAAATTTTGGCAATTCTATATTAGCACAAGTACAGCAGCATTCTACAAAAATGAAAAGTGTATTAATATTCTGTATTTGGGCACTTCATCATTTTCTACCTTTAGACTTCCCAGAACAAATACAAACTTGATGTCTAATTGGAATAAATGTATTAAACTATTTCTTAAAAAGTCTTGCAAGAGTAGAGGAAAAGGATATTTTAATTCAAAAATCTGTATATTTTCAAGCTGACCATGCTTCTACTTCCAGATCAGTCAGCTCTTCAAAGGTATAGACACCTGTCTCTCAGCAATTAAGGAGAGATAAGCCACATCCTCAGAGTTTCTCTTGAAGTGCTAAATGTAACTCTCTGCTTAAGAGGGACACAGGCAACATAAGCACACCACAAAATTCCATTAATGAGCTTCAACTGCGCTCAGATATGTCAGACCATGTCTGGTTTGATGTCACAGGCATCAGAGAATCATGTGTGATTTCAATGACCAAAGGGTGTGGGAAAACCACAACAGTCAATTAAACCAAACCTTGTTATGTAACTTGACCATAAATTTGTTTTCTCAGAGCATGGCTGTACCATTTAATTCTCTAGAACCTACATTTGATGAAATAGCTTTCCACTTGCTTAGTCTTGTAAGTTAGCTCCTTCTGGTTTAGGGTCTACATATCTGGTGGCTTTAATACTGACCCTAGAAATGAACCAAAAGAAAATCCTTCCAAGTAAAAAAATAAATAAATCAAGGATTTTCACCCCTACAATAAAAAGCTATTGAGGAAATTTTAGGATAATTAGAAAAGCTCTAAACACCTGGAATTCCTCTGTCAGGTCCTTTGGTTGCTAATACAAATAAAAGCACAACTGAATCAGAAGAGGCTTCCTTCTGGTTTTGGACAGCAGTTACCACATCTTTTTGAAAAGTGTACTGTAGGCACCTAAGACAGTGCCCTATCCCATTTCATACATGTTCAGGTCACACTCTCACAAACTCCCACAAAGAGTCCATTGTTAACCTTCATGGACACATCAGGGCCCACTGTGCAGAGCTCATCCTCACACTTTCTTCTCCTTTCATGCCATTCATTCTTCATCTGGCCTAGCATGCTGCATTATGTGTGTTATAATTCTGCTTCAGTGGCCCAACACTCTGAGGGCCAGAGAAGCCAGAGGTTCTTTTTGTGGGTAAGTTTCACAGAATTTTTGTGCCATGAGAGGAGAGCCTGCGACTGACTAAAGAATCTGAAGTAAATGTGCTCTGCATAAAGTAATTTATTTATTAGACAGGTTTTGGCAGAAGCCTTTCCTGAAGACCTAAGACAAACTGCTGTAAAAATCAGCTGAACCCTCCAGAAATATTGGTATTTCTTCATTCATGTTCAAGTCCCAGCTGTTACATAGCCTCCTTTGGACATCTACAGAAATACTGATCTGTCTCAGTTGCTCAAAATGCTTGTCTGGGACATCAAAGAGATGAAAACTTGGACCCAGGAATCCTTCATTTCAGGAAAAGGCTGGAGCTTGGGACTCTGTGAAAATGTTACCTGCCCATGGCAGGGGGCCTGGAACTAGATGATCTTTAAGATTCCTTACAACCCAGACCCTATGATTCTAATTTTTATGAATGATTTGCAATTTTATAGGCACCATTTAAAGATAAAAATATAGCGATGTAGTGTGCAAGTGACAAGAGCACCTAAAAGCCCTATTAGCCAAGAGAGAAAGAATGAAATTTTAGGATTTTTCACAGATAACAGAAAGAACTGTTTGAGTACATACTCTTATATAGAAAAGAACTAATGCTTCACTTGAACTTGGCCAGAATGGCTAGAATGATGTAGCTGCATTTATTAAAAGATAAGAGTCATGAAAGGAAGGAACTTATGAGTTGTTTGGGGCCAAGAAGTAGCTTCATCCTTCTATGTATTTATTACAAAGACATTTTCCACAGTTCAGTTGTCTACTTCTTGGACATTTTGAGTTAATTTTTACTTTGAAGACCACTAAGGAAAATACCTAAGGTGTAATTTTAAATGTTAAGAGAGCCATGGTGAAATGATCAAACAGCTCAGTTTAGCATAGAGGTTGGTACAAAATAAAACTCCTAAACAAGAATGTTTTGTGAAGTAGTTTAATATCAAAGAAGTATTTCTGATTATATCACACCTTTTTTATTAATTGACCAGGGCATTTTGATAACTACCTTTGACCTATCAAAAAGGCATCACATAAACATTTAAAGGCAACCAGCAGAGCATGAAGTCTGGGACTGTGCAGAGCTATCACTTCAGAAGGATGTGGTGTTGGTTTTATTTCAAGTCTCGCAGATATAGATGCATTATGTAGCACACCAGTTCCTGATAACAGGAATGTCAAGTTCAGTTGTATGGCAAGGAAACCTCTAGCCTTCCTAGTTTAAGGGGTGAGTCTGGAATTCAAGTACACCTGGAAGTTTCCAAAGACACAGAGAAGCCAACATATCTCAAAACGCTATGTTTTTCTAAGCTAGACCCATGCTGGTTGCAACTTGAACCCTGATATTTGAACATTTGCCTCTTCAGGCTAATTCTTGCAACTCAGTTTCTTTTTTTAATTACAGAATGGATGGTTATTGTTCTGCATCCAGCAGGACCAGAGGACTCATTTGCAGCCAGTGTCCCACTGCTTCTTTCTTTGGACTGACAGGGAACCAAGTCCTCTGATTTCTTCTCCTGTGCAGTTAGCACAAGAGCACAAGCCAAAGGCTGAATCTCTCTGCACCAAACCAGCTGACAGCCGGTATGGCCAGCCCCAACCTAGACATACCAAATCTATCTGGACCTTTTATGACTTCTGAAGAGCCCTTTGGGTACACCTCCACCATGCTCCTCCGAGTTTGAGATTATGGTCCCTCAAAGCCAGCTTTGCACCAGTGCTGCTTCATTTGATCTCTGTTGAGGCTCAGCTAATATGCCTGACAGGACCTGAGCTGCTCTGCACAGGTTTGCATCTCATTTATCAGTCACAGGTTTTACAACTGCAATGGAGAGCTGAGTGTCCCGGTACTAAATCCAGTCAGGTACTCAGCACCTCTTCTCTCAGACACTGTGCTTGAGTCTCCAAATGTTTGGCTCTTTAAAGAACAGGACAATGTCCCATTTATTTTGTTCCTCTAGTTTTAAACCCTGTATTAATGCTGTACTTGTTACTTGGCCAGCCAAATAAGACCGTGACTATTATAAGTCAACGGCTCGGAAGCCTGGCGTTTAATACTTCATATAAACTCTGGCACCACTCGATTTTCTCAACAATATGTTCTCAGAGTTAACTGAAATTCCAAAGGGGAAAAAAGTGTTCCCATACATTAATGGGATACAGAAAATGTTGGCACTGCCTTTGACAAAGTTTTAACCAGATGTATAATTCTTCTCATTAGCAAACTGAAGAGGTATGTATTTTCTGTTACAGATGCAAATGTAACATTTGTACGGATCAGTAAATACTTTTCCACTGCAATGTAAATAGGCTTGACAGTTTGAATCTGCCACAAATTTCAGTGATAATTATGCAAATGTCATACAATACCAAAGGAAAATAGTTTCTTAAAATATTCATTTGTTATTATAGGAAATACATAATATTCAAAGTGTACTGACCAACAAATGTCTATGACAGCTCTATTCTGCATGAACAGTAAGGAATGCTTGGTGCCATCCTTCATACTTGTGGTCACAATAATTACTAAAAATCATTCTTGTTAGTCTGCCTCCAGGGGTATGGCTGTGTAGTCCACCCACAAGAGATCCAACAGCTAAGTATGCACTGCCACACAGACTGCTAGAATATGCCACTATGTCCGGACACTGTACGCCATAGAAGTTGCTTTAGGACATGCTCGCTGTCATAATCTGAAGGAAGAGGCATTACCTGTGACAAAAGCATTTTTCTTTTACTGGGCCTTTCAGAGTTCTCAGGAAAATTATCACCTCATTTTTATGTCTGCAGATTAGCAGCAAGGGAATTCCATATATAAAGTTTCAGTATGGAGGGTGATGAAATCCACTCAGTCCAGTATTAGAATTGGAACATTTTTGCTATTGTAACAGTAGGCCTTTAGACTCATTCTTTTAGAAGTTCATATCTTACATGACCACCAGGTCTAGACTGGCACGGGGCACAGCATTAACCACTTTTGCCTCTGCACTACTGGGAAACCCAGTGTCTTCAACTTGTGTAGCTGGGGATACACAAGAACTCTGCTCAGTCCTTTGTGACAAAGGACACTTGGCAGAATGAAAGACTCCTGGCATTTCGACAATTTAAAAAAGTAGCTTCTTGACAATGCACCATCAATTGTTGGCTCCTCTTCAGTATTTAAAGGACCTGGATCTCTCCTAACAAGGTCACAGGTCACAAGGTCCTGTTTCAGGGAGATCCCACCATGCGTCCATCTGGAATAACTTCTAAAGATGTGGAAGTCTAGGAGGTGCTAATAACCCCTCTGAAGATAAGGAGAATAATTTTCATTGAGGTCTGTGGAAACAAAAGCAAAATATACCTGTAATTCCTTTTCTGACCCTTTCACACCACTGTGATGAGGATTCCACGTTTTTAGATTAACCCATGATTGAGGATAAAAAGCCTGGCCTCTACACCAGGCCATGACCACAAAGAAAGTGGCTATAAAATTAGTGATGTGAATGAAACCTGTGCAACCCTTTTGACTGCAAAATCAGAGATTGGAAAGAAAGTGGATTGACAAAGAAATAGACCCTTGCCTCAGAAAGTTTCCTGTAATCCTCCTCTTTTATCTAAATTGGTCTTCACCAGGGGAAGTTGGTCAAAGGTTGTCACACTAGGGGAAGAGCAATAAAATGTCATATAAATTGTATAATCTTTACTGCATTCATCCTGTTAATGATTATCTCCCTGTCAGCTGATGTCAGCAGCCAATTACACTACAGACGAAATCTCTAATTTCTGATCTGATCTCTCCATTCCCTCTATTTCATAGTGTTACAATAGCACAGGCTATTCCTGAGATGAACTTCCTGCACTTTTGTTAAAGTTTTTACAACTGCATTTAAATTTGGTAAGACTAACCTATATTACCAATAATGACAATCTTTAACACAAGGATATCTAAGAAACAGGACATACTCTCACTGCATCAAAAATCACTGCATCCTTTCAGCCTAGAATACATCTTGGTTTAGACAGTACAGAAAAATTTACTTGATGCTATGAGTATATATCTAACCTACCACACAGAAAATATCCTTCTGCATCTGCAAATATCTCTGTATTTATTGTGCTGTCTGATTATAAGCCTTAGTATGGCAACAACTGTAAAAATTCAAAGCTCTGCTTCCAGAAGATTTTCTTGCTACCCATCTGGATTCAGGGTTAACATTTCCCTCAGCTGGTCTAGTGTCAGAGAGAGGGCAGCACTGAAGAGGAACACAACATACAGACAAGGGCAATGGGTTATTCTGATCTCTTGAGGGAGCCCCTGTTTTACCTTTTCCAGAGGAGTACATTCAGTGCTACTCCACAGTCATACTAAAATAATCAGCAGCTCAGTTTTGACGGCAAGAAGCAAAAAGCCCCCGTACCGCTGTGGCATTCACCTCTGTTCAAAGATCATCCTCCCCTTCGGATAGTGACCTGCACCAGCACAGAGTCTCCTCAGCCCCTTCTCAGCCACACAAACAAACTCAGAACTCATCTTCTGCTGCTCAGGTTTTCAGTGAATTCAACTCTTAGGCAGACAGCAGAGGTCAAATAAATACCTTTAGGATCATGCAGGATCTGCTTTCCTCTTCTTCCCTCAGCTACTGCATTTGGGTGTCAGAATCACAGCCCCCAGAGAGTTCCTTTGAAAGAAATGATCCGTGTACTCCTTTCTTTCTGCACATACCGAGAGCTGAAAAATTCCCTCTTCTCCAATTCATGTTGCTAATACAGTGCAGTTCCCCCAAAGGTGTCCCCCACACACAGAATTCAACAGGTCCTACTGCACCTGTGCAGCTTTTCTTCCTGTGGCCCTGAGGTCCTAACATACCCTAGAGATTAAAGTGTTTTCCTCCCCAGAACAGATGTCTCTAGTTATGTGGTGTACTCACAGAAGCTCTGCAGTAGCTATGTCTTCCACATGCTTTCAACATCCTTGCAACTTCCAAGGCTCCCTGATGAGCAGCTATTCCTGTGAGCCAATCCAGCCGCTTCTGCAGCCCAACAGGAACTGCACTGTGAATTCACATACTCTTTCAGCTTCACTGATAGGAAAAGCAGACTAAGGTACCAAAGCTGGGAAGCCAGTTTCTCAGCTGCTGTATCCAACTCATTGTACACTCCTACAGAATCAAAGCCAAAGCACACTTCATGGTGATTTCTAGAGCTACAAAGATCACAAGGCTACAAAGAAGAAATCCTGAATTCTTATTCTCACTCTGACACATCTCTCCTGGCTGCATGGTTATGCCATAATCAAGTAGTTAATTTGAAAGATATTAATGTTTTAATGAATTCAGCCTATATTATAATAATAATAATAGTAATAATAATAATAATATACAGCAATGGTTAACTAATACAGCATATTAGGTGGGTGATTCTAACCACCACATCCTTCAGAACTGGCTTGAGTGTCCCCATGCAGCTGTGTCAAACCCACCACAAATTATCACTAAAATGGGAATGCTGGTTCCCAAGTCAAGGTATCAGTAAGAAGTTGAATCCTTTTGCTATGCTGTTCCATATATGCAATTACCATGCCATAACTATCATATATTTTTCAAACAGTTATGTAAGTAATTTGCATATCATGTACTTTACTATCCTTGCTTTTTCTTATCTTTGGTGTGTGTCTCATCTGTAATTTAGATCTTGGCAGATGCTGCC
This sequence comes from Irena cyanogastra, assembly GCA_013397155.1. Classification (NCBI taxonomy): domain Eukaryota; kingdom Metazoa; phylum Chordata; class Aves; order Passeriformes; family Irenidae; genus Irena; species Irena cyanogastra. The sequence continues at coordinate 1,786,283 of VWZV01017125.1, read as the reverse complement.
AGGCTAAAGGTACTTTGAGTTTCTTAAGGGAATCTCTTGCTAAGCACATTTCTATTTGCAACTTCATTTTCACCTTCCCTGTTTTGAAATCATTGCTGCTGATTGTAGTAATCAGCATTTTGGCAAAGCTTCTCTTTTTACTGCTCCTCAAATACAGTCCTCTTTCAAGACCTCTTAGCAATGTTAGAAATGTTGAATCTCACCTGCATTGCCATGCCATGTTATAACGCACACTGGCCATTTCAATACTCTGCAAGAATCAAAAGCCCTTTTTTTACCTCTGTGTCAAGCCTTGAGTGTATTACTTGGCCTTTGAGGCCCTGACCAGCCTCATCTCAGATCTCCATCCACACTCCTACCTGTTGGGACCCTATTTAGGATCAGGTTGGGCTTTTCCCTTATTCCCTTCTTCAAGCTCTGTCATAGCCTGTGCCTGGCCAAGGACTCTCAGACTCTGGACAGACTTTTCAGCTAGACCCTAGCCCTGCCTCACCACTGTTAGCACACAGGTGGTATCTTGGTGCTCTCTCAGAAATCTCCCTTTTAAGGATGGGGACTTTCTTCAAGAGATGATAAGTTTTTGGTCCTATAACCAGGAAGTCTATGACTTTCCCTTTGAGGAATGATAGCTTCTTCCTTGACATCAAAACCAGCCTACTCTGAAGTACAAAACTGTACCAAAGGAAATAATTAGGGTTTGAGGAAAAACTGCGAGTCCTGAAGTGTGCTAAATATCTGTTCTGTGGCCACACAAAGTTATGCTTCCAGGATGAAGAAATATTTCCAGGAATACTTAATATGTAGTCAAACTCCAAGGCTATGCTCTGTTTTATTGCACAATACAACATTCTAATGCTTTGTCTTCAGTTGACACTACTTAAGAATTTGGAGCTCTCATTGGCTTGCTTTTAAGTACTTTGCATAAAAGTACCTAATCTCTGCACAAGCTTTCATATTCTGAGCTGTAAGGCGCCAGTAATGGTGTGATATCTCATGATGGTGCCACATACATACCATGGAAAGAAATAATAATTCAAAAGTCACAATTTTACAAACGGTTCAAAGGATGTTGACTCCTCTGTTTATAATGGTAATGGGAGCTCTTATACCCTTCTTTTTGACAGAGAGTTATCCAGTGAAGGATATTGGGATGAGGTTAAACGCTAATCCGTAACTTTCTAGTTATGGAAACTGAAGCTTTGTAACATCTGTCTTGTACCCAGACATAGTAAAAATAGGAGAATATTTTATGGAGCACTGGATTTAATTTTTGTTAAGAGGTTACAGTATCCAGGTCTCCTGAATTGTGAACGTTTTTCTAATAACTGTCAATGAACTCAGGGCAAACTGATTCTTTTTAGACTGAAACTTCAAGAATATGAAAAATAAGCACTGTTCTAACCACCATTAGCATGACTTTGGAAAAAAATGGCACGTCAAGCCATTTCATTACTTCTTTAAAGCAATGCAAGACATGTTGGTTCTATAAAATGCATATTGCTGTAATTCATGCCACTCTTTCCTTGTACTCATTGCTCAGGCTATACTCTCATTCAGTATCCTATTAGCTGGTCTGTTTGAACATGAGTCTTTCTTGCTTTGAAATACTTCTTCTGCCAGTAGAAAACCAATCTACTTACAATATTTCTGATTTGCTAGCCCAGAAGAATAGCATGCTTTGCCAGCTTTGAACCCAGCATTTCATGGCAGGGCAAGCTGTACTACCTTATGTGCTGTCTGATAAAAAAAGTCTGCAGGCTCTTCCTATTAACTGCTCCCTAACAAATGAGAGTTTAATCATTGTGCTGCCCACCAGTCAGAAACTGCCACTAAAGACAATACTTCAGCCCTGGGCATGGACAAATGCTTCTAAGCATCTCCACTAAACGACTTGCTTCTGTGAGTGCTCCCTCCTGAAAGCTCATGCAAGAAGCATTAACGCTGTCCACTGGAAAACACGCAAAATAAGACAAAATTAAGACTTTGACAATAAGTACTACACAGCTATATTCTGAGATTGAACAAAGGCAGTCATGGCATAATAGAATTGAGGAAAACAGCTTCAGATGACATAAGAAAGCAACTGAGTAAGCGCATGTGTCAGTGCAGTGAGAGCAATGAGCAGAGTCAGCAAAGTATGGACTGGAACCTCACAGTCCTACGCTAGATAGTGCAGCAACTTCTCTTAGATAGCACCAGGGTAAGTACTGAGGCTCTGAACAGCTAAACTTTGGGTGCCTATATATAGTCCTGTAAATGATCCCTGTGTACATCAGGTTTTTGAGAATAATAGACATTACAGAGAAGTAACTTACAGATATCAGGCACAAGCAGAGGCACAGTTCAAGTTATGTAGCAACGAAATGTTGGAGTCTGGCTCTAAAACCAGCTAGGTAAAAAGAAGAACCATAGATCAATTCATACAAAAGTACATTTGGGAACCAGAATGACTTGAGTGCATCTTAAGTATTAGCAACATTAAACACTTAAATTCAGAATGCGATGGCAGATGGGAAACATTATCATTCAGCTGTTCATATGAGAATACGAGTTACAGGAGAGGTCACATAGATGCATTAAGAGCCTGTCCTTTTAGCCTGTTGGGGTTTGTGGGGTTTTTTTTTGTTGGTGGTGGTTTGGCTTTTTTGTTTGGTTGGTTTGTTGTTGTTGTTGTTGTTGTTGTTTTTTAGGAAGAAAAAAAAAACTCAAAACACTGACGGATGTACCTAAACCACAGAAGTTATCAGGCACATGCTGAGCAATCTCCAAACAAAACAGCATTTGAAACTTGGGGCCTCATTTCTACAAATTTGAGGTTATTTAGCTGAAGGTCACTTTTCAAAATCTTTCTGTGGTAATAAACATTTATATCAGTCTATTTTTTATACTAGTTCCCTTTTCCATATGTAAGAACACTAATGTTCTTTCTGTGCAATTTAAGAACCATTAAAGCCACTCCTGATGAAAGAATAAAGTCCAGCTAGATGTAATACGACAGAACCATTTCTAGCATTTCAAAATGTACTGCTGAATCCTGAGTAAACCATTAATCCGTTTAACTGGAAGACTAATTGCAATATTATACTACAGAAGCCCCTCTGAAAACGAATGCACAGTTTCCATCCAAGCAATGTGCTGCACTTAGAGCCAGCGGCTGTGGCTACCTACACTCAAAATACTGCAGATCTATGAGCCCATGTCTAAAACAGGACAGCACCTTGACACAATCTGCGTAACCAGACACACTGATTAGGGTTCCCTCACTGCCACCTTCATACAGCCGCAAAGTCATTTGTTTTGTACCTCTGGGGAGGAGAAGAGAACAAGAGAGCTAAATCCAGCTGTCCTCAGGGCAGCATGAACGGGAGCATAGCCTGGCTTTTCCATTCCAGTCTGAGTGACTGGCCAACAGTGGAGCAGATTACCTTCACAGTGAAGCTAGTGTGAAGAAAGATAAATTACACTAAATCAGGAGGAAATAATTTTATTCTCCACACCTGTTCTTCATTGGCATAAAAGTGAAACATCTGTTCCTATTTAAAAATGAGCAATGAAGCTGCCACAGAGTAAGACAATGGAAGCTTGTCCTCATGAGAATAGCAAAAGTACCTTTACAAGATAGGCAGCTCATGAAAGCAGCATGGGATTCCACATTCTGGAACAGGAAGGAACACAGAAATCATAATCTGATATAAAAATCCCTCAGAGCCATATTTCCAATGCTGCTGGGCTACTTAACTCACAACTTTTGGAATTCTATGATATAAGGTGTAGAAATAACCACACAGCTCTGGGGACAGGCATAAACGCAGGTCTGGTCCTGGCTGCTCTTACATTGATGGGAGATGGACACGAGAGGCTGCACGTGGAAGAGGAAATTGAATCAGAAGTGTTACACATCTGTCATTGAGTCATGCAGGTGCCAAAAACAAACTAACCAAAACCAGCCAGATTTCTTTATTAACTGCCCAACCAAGGAAATATTTTTACATATATCCATCCTCCACAGCATATATATTGAAATCTTAGTGATCAGGCCTCACCTCAGAAAGCAAGTTCCTTTAGCCATCACCTCCTTTGACCGCTCTCTTCCCAGCACTTTTATTCAGAGCAGTTGAGGCCATTTCCTCTGCTCCCTGGTCATTGCCTGGCTTCACCTCTTTCTTTCTGTAAATCCTAGCAGATCAAGGGATTTAGAACTGTATTTAAGAGACTAGTTCATGCTGTTCCTAGGCGGAAGGGGGCTTTAGTGATTTGTTGAATAAAAGCACTTTCTTTCCCTTGCTACAATGATTTCTGACACTACTAAAGCTGTGAACTTGTGCTGGAAAACACCTGAGAGGGTGAATTTTATAAATTTTCCTCTTATAAAAGGCACCGATGTGTGAGGGGCTTTACTGACCACAAAAGAGGAATGCAAATGCTTCAAGAAGACATTATATTCAGTATTGCAGAAACAAATCAGAGATGGTAGAAACGATGGTCTGTCTGAATTGAGCTAGTTCCCAAACACTTGACTAGCAAAGAGTATGACCAGACAGTACCCCATTTAGCTAATCAGAGGGCCTGGGATATAGGACTTAATGTGGGATCAGGACTGCTTGGAAGAACCACCCTAATCCCTGCTACACTGGGTGTTCTGCCCTGGGCGAGGCTGTGGGATTAGTGCTACATTTTATTTTCTAGAGGAATGATGGAGCCCTGCATTTACAGTCAGATAAAAAGCACACGGGCACAGAGAGAATTTGCTTGGACACCAAAGCTGGTCACGTGCATGACCTGAAGCAACATAACAACTCTCTTTTTCTTCAGGACTTTTTCAGTATATCTCAGGAGACAAAAAGTCCTGACTCTTACTATACTGCAGGAAAGGGCTGGCGCAAAGTGAATGCGGCAATGGCAATAATCCAAATGATCAGAGAAGCATAACCAGAAAATTTCTGTTAAAATGAGGCTGCAAGCCTGAAAGCCTAGCTCTAGTCAATGGCACAACCTGAGTTTCATAGGATTCCAGGAGTGTGAAGCTCCAGCGTGTAATACATACAGGCTTTCAGGATAACCCTGAAAAGGGTTTTCAGGAAACCCCTTGTTTTCTTTCTGCTACTTAAATTTTCTTGTAAATTAAATTACAATTTTACTGTTTTGGTGGTTTGAGGTTTTGGTAGGTGTTTGTTTGTTTGTTTGTTTGTTTTGGGTTTTATTTGGTTTTTTGTTGGTTTTTTTTGTTGTTGTTGTTTTTTGGGGTTTTTTTTGTTGGGGGTCTTTATTTAACTATTTTTTTCTGGAGATTCAGTGCTGAATTGGATGCTTGAGTTCCCTAGGAAGCACTTGAAAAACAGGGCTGCTTGTTAAAATGGTTCATGTGAATCTGGGAGTCTCAGATGAGTGTGTGCCAAAATAGTGCCACAGGACAACAGGGAACAGCTTGTGCAGCATGTTAAACTCCAGTGAGTCTGCCTGAAGGCAAGGCTCTGAACTCTGCTTTCTCTGCAGTACTAAATGTGCAGCTGCCTGTTAGTAGAAGATAAGAAAACCAAACTCCATCTTGGCAAAACAGAAAAAGGGCTTTCTATTTCTCTATCAAGAACACGGACAGGTTTTTACCTGGTATAGATAAAACTGCACTATTAAAATGTTCTCCATAGTCAGAAGCATTCCTTTGTAATCTAGGTGAAATATCCCCAGAATATCAGCAATTCAGATACCTGTCCTGCATGAATACAATGGACAATTGGAAAATAAAGAAGGAAGGACTAGGGGATGGAAATAGACTTCACTGTTCTTTAACAATTTTGTTACAAAGACAGTACAAAGACAGTTTTGGTTTGAGCCACTCCATAACTTATCTTCAGTTTCTTCTCCCATTTTTCTCTCCTATGGTCCATGTGTGAAGATTTGAACATCTTTGTCAGTAGCAGAGATAGTACAGACCAAAATACATGAAAGGAAGAGGGTGGCATAGTTTTAGGAAGAAAACAGCTGACCCTCCAGCTGGAGTAGACAGACTCAGATCTTGTACAGAGATGCCCTTATAGTCAACTTGATGTTGACAGATTTTTATATAAAGTTAAGAAAATTATTACAGTTTTGTCTCTGAGATAGGTTTTTGTTGACACGTGCCACTGTAGTACTGTATCTTCCTCAAAAAACTTATTTCCTTTCTAAAATTTGCATTGAACTTAAAGGTGTGAGAAGGATTTCAATAGATTGCACTTTGCTTTATTATTATCCTAAGTATATGCTTCAGAAACAATCTTTTAATCTAGGTAAAGTAAGATATGGTCATTGTAAAACTATGCTGAACAGTTTGTCCTTTGACTTTTTAATCTTTAGACTGATTCTTCAATATTGAAAAACATTGTTGACTTTATAGATATTAGTTCTGATAATTCAGTTGGTGATTGCTTTGTCTGAGAGTCCAAGAAGAGTTCTTCTGGGCTGAGCAGACATTTTAATGGAATTGTTTAATTTAAAAGAACTTCATTTGAAGTTGTGTCATTATGAGGAGGAAGTCAACAGAATGAGAGCCTGTCAAGTAATATGAATTATGTGTAATCCAAATTACATATATTGGATTACAAATAATCACGATGAATAGCACACACCTACCTGCCCACATGGCTATGCTGATATAAGTGTCCTTACACTTCATTTCATACTCCCTCTTTCATTTTTTAGTGCACTATTTTTCTCTTGTAGCTAAAACTAGCAGATACAGTCTCTAGGCAAGGACCAGAGTCTCTGCTCTGTCTAAAACCATTAGGCTGCTCTTGAATGTATGTACAGAAATTGGGAAAAGTTCTGTGAGGAAGAAGCATCAAACATTCTATGTCTAAACATTGCCCTTAGATCTAGTAATAAATGGAGGCCTGTAATTCTCGGCTCTACTTCTTGGTCTCTCTGCAGTGAATAGAAATGGTATTATTGACTTCAGAAAGAACCAGAAACAGCCTAAAACCAACATATACAAACTGTGTTATGTGTTTGTAATAAATATTAGGAGAGAGGCTGAAAATACGGCACTTTTATTCATATATATCATGGATATAAATTATGGACATGTATCCATAATTTCTATTATTTTGATGTATCATTTCTGTTTCTTGGTATTTTTTGTCGTTTGTATTGCCAGAAGATCTTGGAAGGAAATTCTATATAGCAAGGGTAGGTTCCTGTTAAAGTCTATCTTTGGCATTTGAAGAAAAGCAAAATAAAAACATAAATTATATTAAGAGAGGAAAGAAGGCTCTGCAGGAAATACCTGGCTGTACATCCTGTAGTTTATCCTGCAAAACACCAGTATTTAAACTTCTCCATGGACAGCAGAGGCAGCAATCCTACAAAATTAAAAGTGAATTGGTTCATATGATCCAATCTCATTTGGCATCTGATTATCAGTGGAGAAGGTCTCGGACGAGAGGTTAAAAGCTCAAATAGAACCCAGATAGCCCAAGACACTAACAGGTTACTTCCCCAATGGTAAGCCCCCTTCACTTCATTTGGTTTTAGATATAAAGGATGCAACTCCTTATTTGGTTTTAGAAAGATACTAAATACACATCATCTGTAAGACCTCAAATTCCTGTGTTTCTTTGATTTTGCTTGTGCCTTTTTCTTCAGTGCAACCTCTACCAAGTGCTAATGCCCACTGGTCTGTTTATTTATGTCCTTGGCAACCTTTTCTGCTGCACACAAGCTAAAAATAATCTGTTATATACCTGAAGAGTAAAGATGCCCTTATCTTATCTTTGTGTGGGAACACCTATTATTTTGAATGCTGTTGGTCATAATAAAAGTTAATTTAAATATGAGGACTTACTGTTGGCCAAAAAATGTACTCCCAGATCAGCTTGGGTTTGCTAAAACAGAAAAGAATAATATTATTTCTGTGTGAAAGCATTTGGCTGATTCTTGCTCTGAAGGACTGCTTTTTCCTTTAAAAGCAGGGGCAAGTTCAGGAGCAAAAAAATGAAAATGAAGCATTAGTCAGCCCAGTAATGGTATTTGCTCAGCCTGCAGTGAAGGACATGACTCCCAAATGACATGAAATAAATATGGTTCATTTCAGGGCCCTCTTCCTTACTGACACCTCTTTCAGGCAAACGTGCTATCTGGTACTCCCAGTGCATACACCTCGCCACCCCTCACACACACCCCTGTTTGTGACAGTGTGTGTGAGGACCCATTTAGGAACTTCTCTGGGAATCAGTCCACTGATCTCTTCTGTCTCCTGCTCTACCCAACCACTGCAGCACCTGTTGCTGGTGGGTGTGGGGAGGTAAGGACTGATGAAAATAGAGCTAGTCTGAGAGAGGGAGACATATTGTATGCAAGGCAAAACAGATGAAGCAAATGTGATGGAAGTCCCAAAGACATAGGTTGTTCTATTTCCATTTTGCATTCAAAGAGATTCAGCTGGGAGGGAGGAAGGGAAGAGAGACATATCTATAATTGCTGAGTTTCTTTAATCCTCTAGTCTCTTGATTCATTTTGAAATGCCTTAATACAACCACAATCCAGTTTGCAAAGGGAAGAAAATAGGATTTTTTAATATAATAGTAAATGAAACAGTTTATGCAACTGCAATTGTTTTGGTTTTCATCAGCTTCATCACCCTGGCCAAGGAAATGAAATAGGTAACAGACTTGGAAGTAACCTAAATACATGCCGGCAGACAATTGCCCTGAGATTTCATCTCCAACCAAGCAAAAATGTTAAACTGTTGTATCCTCTTTCACTAACTTGGTTTCATTTAAGAGACTTTCCTAGTGCTGGAAATCACAAAAGCAATTATTTATCTGCAACATGGAATAACTTCTGGTGCAGCTTTAGCAGCAAAGCATCACATGAATTTATACAGCAGAAGAGATGAGAAATCTCAGTCTGCTGTTCTTCTTCTCAGGGGCTGTCATAAGATGCTTTATAATAGTATCTATGCCCTTCACTATGAATGCTACCATGAGTGAGATATATGTGAGAAAAACATGAAAAGTTTCCTTCTAATTTGTGCCAAATTTACTACCTTTGAAAGTCCTATAAGTTTCCTTGCTATTATATGATGGCACAGTCAAGCTATCTTAACCTAAACTACAGATTATTTTCACACTGCTACTATATACCATTGCTCTCTTTCAGATTCTCTGATAGTTTGCAATTGACTGTTATGGAATTGCCCCCAGTGCACACAGTTTTAAGAGTGTAAGATTCAGTCTCTTAATCTCTTTTAGTGATTAAAAGGATGATTGAGTCTTACATTCTGCCTTGTCATTTAGGTTGAAGACTTCTTTTATTTCCACCATATCTTTTCTAGTAAGATAAGAAACCCAGAAATTACTTGAAGTAAAAACATGCATTCAACTGAAAATACTGTTTTCCACAGTAATCTCCATTACCTGCTCAATGAAGCCAGTATCATACTTGGATTTAGTAGTGACTCTTCCATGCTGAGCAGACACCACTACTGGACCGACTCATGACTCGTTTTCACTCCTTTGGCCTCTGAACTTCCCCTGACTTTCAAAGGAGAAAGCAAGTACAAATAAACTTGCCCTGAAGGTTAACAGTTTCAGGCTGGGACCAGTCAAGGTAGGAAGGAAATCTTACACGTCTCCTACATCAAAATGCTTTCCTTCTGCTGCTCTGCCTTCTAGACATAGAAACTGATCAATACAAGTGCATACTCAGTGACACAGCTGTGCTTGAAGGCAGAGGTGGCACCTCAGGGAACTGCAGATCATATCAGGTAGATTAAAAGTAGTGTCTTGAATTGCAAGTGGAGAGAGGAGGTCTTGTAAGACATCACCCTCACTCACAAAGTGAAGAGAGTGGAAAGCAGGTTTTTCATTCTAGAGGATAAAAGGCCTCCAAAAGTTCATCAAGGAATTTCACACTGAATTTCTAAAATGTAGTATTTCATTTTCCCGTGGATCTGCTGGTATGCCAATGTATCCTGGAAGTTACACCGTAATAGCTTCTCACTTTCATTTAGGAATTTGTTGAACAAGATACATGTTGAATGATTTGGAAAAATTGTCTGTATGAGTTAAATCATATTTTGTTGATACAGTAGAATTCTCCTCAGGCATGTTTTTAAAGACATTGGAAGGTGAAGAGTGCATAGCCATAAACTGTAACTATTTTAACAGCCAATGTTGACAAGAGAAAGGGTAAAAATAATAAAACTATAGTGAACGGTATAATTGGAAAGTTGGAACTGTATTCACCACATCCAGGCTATTCTGGTTTTGTATTAAAAGCTAATAACTAGAATGAAAGGAATCTCATCTTGGTAGCAATGCAGTGGAAGATGAAGTTATATAATAGGATATCACATCAAACCATATCATCATGATTAAGTTGCAGAGGAACTTCTTACAAGGGCATGTTGGGATAGGATAAGGGGTAATGGCTTTAAACTGGCAGGATAGGCTGAGATTAAATATTAGAAACTCTTCACTGTGAGGTTGGTGAGACACTCCCTGTCCCTGGCAGTGTTCAAGGCCAGGTTGGATGGGGCTTTGAGCAACCTGATCTAGTGGCAAATATCCGTGGTCATGGCAGGAGGGTTGGGACTAATCCTTAAGGTCCCTTCTAACCCAAGCCATTCTGTGATTTTATGACATCTTATCATGAACATGATACTACAGAACAAACCAAATGACCGCCGTTTGACTTGCTTTATTTACGTAAATAGTGTAAGACATGGCATTCACATTTCAAGGCACAGAATCTACATCCAGGAATTTGAAACACGAAAAAAAGAGAGGAATGAAGCAAAGCCTCTGCTAACACTAACTCACAGTACTTCTCTGAGAACAGGCTTCGAGGTAACTCCCCTCAGCCTCAACCCCAGGGATAAATACTTCTAGCACTGACCTGCTGGGGGAATACAGCACAACCCAGAATAAGTCGTGGAGCTGCACTGCACTTCAACTGGTGTGCTACAGACAGAACTTGTCAGCCTGCAGCAGGAAATAATGCAGTCCTCCCAAGACACTGCATCCAACAGTATCACATGAACTGAGTAAAGATCTGAATGGGAAAACAATTACAGCTAAACAAATCCTGACTTTCTCAAGTCAGTTCAAAACATTTGCATTTCGAAACAACAGAAACCCAAAAGAACTTGTTTTGGAGTTAAAAACTGTCATAGAAAAGATTGTGAGTGCAACAAGTACCCCTGCAAGCCAGTAATTACTAAGAGTTGTGAACTCTAGGGGATTAATGATTGCTAGAGGATTCAAAGCCAAAAGATAGAGACAAAATCAGTCATTACAGACACAGGAAAACACTGGACAAGAGAATAATTTCTGACAATGTTTGTTTCTGACCTGGTGGAACAACACTCTAACCATTTTCATATTTCTCAAATTAATGTCCTAAAGATTTTTTTGGTAGGGAGCCACAGGGGAGAAATCTACAAGTACAGCTGTGCCAGAAAGCAGTCACAACAGCATATTGCTTCATGTCTTCTTATTTTGCAATGAAAAATTGAAGGAATGTTATTTTAGCATAAAGAGAGACAAATTCCTCCTGATGGAGGCAGAAAGGATCCATTTAATATTCCAAAATCTTGCAGTAAGGGCAGCTCCAACAGCAGAATGGATTCAGAGGTACTTAGACTCTGCTGCCCTCATGCTGCCTTGAAGTCCCTGGATACAGGGAGACAAAGAGCTCCTCAGCATTAGCCCAGTAAGCGTTTCATGTTATTCCAAGGATGACTTGGCTCAGAGGAGTTTCATTTGTTGTGCATTGGAGTTTTTTTCCTTTTTTTTTTCAATATATTTCATTTATTTTCATGTCTTCGATGCTTTCCAGAGCAGCTCTTTTCTCATTGTCAGCTTCAATTAAGGATATCCTGGGAGTATCTGACATCTCCCTGTAGGCCTGGAGCAGGCCTCTCCTAGTGTTGATCCTGGCTGTCACTTGCAGAAATTTTATTCCACTTTCCATACTTAAAATTGGAAATTGCATTGGAAGTGAATGGCTGACAATTTGTGGATAAAAATTAGCATTCATCACATTCCTGGTAGTTGTCTGAAAAGTTATCTGGATATTGTTCCTACAAGCATTTGCATGTTCACACCAGCAATGTCATGGCAGAGCAGGGTGATTCCATATCCTCCTGCATTTTAGGTATCCAAAGGGGCAGCGTTAAGCTAGTTGTGGTAATCCTGGTGCAAACTGGAAACTAAATCCCAGCTTGAAGTGAAATCGATTGGATAAAAAAAAAATCAACACCAAACAAATTATAAGAGGTGTTGGCATTGCCCAGGTGACTGCAAAGACTGTTTAAATCTCATTTCTGGAAGTTAAACTAAAGCAATTAAGCAATCCAAGATTGGCCAACACTTGCCTGCAGTCGTCCTCGCAGCTAGTGTTGGAGCAGTTTGGGAGGAGCTTTCTTTGACTTTTCAGATGGGTATCCACCATCTTATGGGGGTGGGGAGAGGGTAAACAAAGTATCTATACCTCGTCCATGGAGGGTAGGGTGTTCTAGATCCTGTTCCCTGCCTCTTTCTGCCTGGAGACAACAAGACAGGGGGCATGCTAGCATTGCTTTTGGGAGCTCTGCCCTCCTGCGTTGCTCCTGTGTAGAGGAATTAACATTTTGGGCCCTGTTTATCTTTGGACATGTGTATTGGGTCACTGGCAGCAGGGAGCTTGTTAGCACTGCTGGCTGGCTGCAGGAGTGTCAGTAACAAAGCACGTTTCAGATGTGGGAGGAGTAAGCCTGCTCATAGCTACCCATACCAGAAATACATCTAGTTTTGGCCGCAGCTAGGTTGGAATCTCAGTTATTACAACGAGAAGATCAATGCTAGAGCTTGTGTATAACTACACTACTGCTCTTGACTGACAGCTTGTAATGGACTTTACTACTAGTATTGTCTCCAAGGCTTAGGATAAGGAATGCATATATATTTGCTGTTTAGGACTAGCTCATCCACGTTTGTTTTCTAGCTCTTCCTGAAAGAGGTAATTGTTACCAGTGAAGAAATAAATCTTCAAGTGTCTTGAAAACTACAGTAAATAACTTGCTCTGCAAGTTAGTAAGTCTGTAAGTTCAAACAGCATTTTTCATCTTCAGGTTAAAAATGTAACAGAAAATCTCATGGCTTAGGAAAATAAAAACAGGAGTGATGTAAAAGCCATGTCTAAAATTAAGACAATTTGTTATCTTATCGCATGTGGCCTGCTCTGGCTGAAGATGTCTTCTTTAAAATCTGTTGTAACTCTTTTTCCTTTTCCTGCCCAATCAGAGCAAAAGAAAAGATGAAATGGTTTTAAACGTTAAGACTATGATCTTCAGTGCTGGCTCTGCTGCTAGAAGATGAATTCTTACTCAATCCATTAAAGGGCATTGGTTTCCCATGTCATATCTAGTTTTGATCACAGCAAAGAAATGGGAAACAATAAAAACAGGCATAATGTAAAACAGATTTTAGCTTTCTGCTTCATTTTTTTTTTGCATCAGTCTCTCACTTTTGAAAATATGTAAGAGTTAATGTGATGATCTGCAAAAAAAAAA
>VWZV01017125.1:1707713-1772262 GCA_013397155.1 Irena cyanogastra | reverse complement strand
GGAGAGGAGAGGAGAGGAGAGGAGAGGAGAGGAGAGGCTAAGTAATCAGAGTTGTAATTGATGTAAAAAGTGATAATAATCTGTCTCCTAATAAACTAAATCAGGAGGCATAGAGCCAAAATGATGTGCCTGATTAAAAAAAATATACTCAAGTAGACTACATAAGTGGAGAAATAGGGTTGAGATGCAGGGACTGACATTTTTATTCTACACTATTTTCCTTTAGTCCAGTTTCAAACAAGGTCAAGATTACCACTGTGCTAAGTTTCATACTGCATTAGCAACATCTTGCTTGCAGGCTTAGCAAGGCCTTGCTTACAATAAGTTCCCTCAAGCAGAATCAGGCTCTATTAAATTAATTTGCTTCAATGAAGTGCCACATTGTGATGACAAGCAATAAATGGTAAATTAGATCTTTAGTGCATAAATCATACTTAGAAGTGTCCCTCACAGCAAGGGTTCACAGGCAGCACTGTAATTGTGCTGACCGACAAAGCAATGCTATCTCAGGCTACCAGCTTGCATGCATGGTTATGGTCAATCTCCTGGAAAACTGGCCCTGTCAGGGGGAGAGGAATTAGACAACTTTTAAAGTTTGAAGCAGTGATCAAAATTTATTGTTCCACTGTGCATTCCTCTGTCTGTGACTGCCTTGAGTTACTCGGCAAAGGTAAATGAGCCCAGAAAAGAGGGGAAACAGCTGAAAGATATATGTGATTTTTGCAAGTTTTGAGATGTCATTTCACAAACTATAGGGTGGAAATTCAAGGAAATCTTTGTTAGTAGGAGGAAGAAAAAAAAAAAAAACAGCCCAAACCTCAAAAACCTAAACAAGACTCAGCGGAGGAAAAAAGGAAGAGGTAGTGGTGAAAGTTGAGGGTTTGGAGCAGTTACACCTCCATCTGCAAACTCCTTCTGAAAGCTGCTGACAGAGCTTTGGCATCTGATCATCTCCTGACTGCTGATTAACATAGCACTGTTTTATATTTAACTCAGGCCAGAACAGGAGGGGCTGGGGGGTGGGGTTGCACTGCTTATAAGGGGAGCACGGCAGAAACAATGTTCTTCTGTGTCAGTTCCCTCCATCTCCCAGCTCAGCTGCACTTTGATCATTCACTTTTCCTCCAAATGCATGTTGTCTTTAATTAATTGAGTGTCTCGTGGAAAGCGAGGTGCGGGAGACAGGCAGAGAACAGCTATAGCTACACAATTAAAATACAAACCAAGACTGCTGAGTTTACTGAATGCAAGTGCTGAAGTGACTAATAAGCTTTTTTGTGGTTAATGTTTTGCTCTGAGAGCAGATCTAGGAGCAGAGATGGAGGGCATGGATTTTGAGGATGAGAAGTCCAAGAAGTACTGCATGAAGACAAAGCATGTGGCTATCATCTGTGGAGTCGTGGTTGTTGTAGGACTTGCTGTGGGGCTTGGTGTGGGATTGAGCAGACCTAAACCTCCAGAGACAACAGAGCAACCAACAACGGATCAGACAACAACAACAGAACAGCCTCCCCCCCCAGTGGATTTGGGTCCCTGTCCTTCCAAGAATGATGAGACTGGAGACTGGAGAGATTTTAGGCTGCCCACTTACGTCAAGCCTATCCACTATGATCTGGAAATCAAGCCTGAACTGGAGAAAGACATTTACAGTGGGACAGTCAATATATCTATTGCTTTGGAAAAACCAACCAGCTCCCTGTGGCTTCACCTGCGAGACACCAAGGTTACAGAAATACCCACACTCCAGAAATCTTCAGGACAGCAGATTGCTCTGAATGACTGCTTTGAGTACAAGCCACAAGAATACATTGTGATGAAGGCAGCAGCAGAGCTCTCTGTCACTGATGAAAGTGATCCCTATGTGCTCACCCTGAAGTTTCAAGGCTGGCTGAATGGTTCGCTGGTTGGGTTTTATAGGACCACCTATACTGAGAATGGACAGATCAAGTAAAGCAGTTTTATTTATTAAGCTTTCTTCTCTAGTTTTACTTGCTCAGGCCTGCTCTATTCCTGTTTCAGTTTTTCAGTCTTGTCTCTCACCAACTTGCTGACATTTCTGGGCTGTTCTATAGTTTTCTCATTCCCCTAAGGAAGATGCTGTATTCAAAGCCCTTTGGCTTCTGACTAGTGAATGTGGGCTGGACAGATGAGGGATTTGTTATGATTATTACTATTATTATTATTATTCTGAAAAACCTTTTCAAACTCTACTGGTCCGAGCTTACTTTGAACTGAATGGCTCCCTCAAAGGGCTGGAGGGATCAAGGCCTGCTTTTATCTCTATAGTACAATAAACAGCATACGACTATCACCACTCTCTCCTGTTATCCCCAGTGTAACAGTTTTGGTGTAAAATGTTCTTCTGATAAGTTTTCCTGATAGCATACCTCCTTGATGTTGTAAGCCTGAGGAATATTCAAACCAGAACTTCCCTGTCTCTCTTGCAGCTGGTTTAAATTATATGTAGAAAAGTCTAAACAATTAGGGTCATCTTTTACTTTTTTTTTGTGCTCCATCTCTTCCTTATTAATATATCAACAGTTATTGAAAGATTACAAAGCCTCTACCAGTTCAGCTAACCCATTCCACTTGCCAGGTTTGTACTGCTTCAAGGTGGAAGCTTGAAAAAGCCATTGCCCACTACTCAAAGGCTTCTCTTCACAGTTAATGTATGGAGAGGACGCTTACCCATTTTCTGATATTTACGTTTCTGGAGTGACTCGTTCCAGCCTTTACAGCTGGGAGATAAACTTGGCTAGACTTTTACAAAGCCCTGTAGCAGGAACATGGAGACAAACACTGATGTGTTTTCATGACATTTCTTTGGCCTCCTGGGACAATGGTGTCATGAGTGAGAGTCTCATCAGCTCCATTCAGCCACTGACAGGAGTAGCAGCACTGACAGGCACCAGCAGCAGTGGATCCCAGAGGTAGAGGATAAAGCAAGCATTGATTTTTCCTGTGGAGAAAACATGCAGGGAACAGCTTGAACACCAGGCAGCTCTTTTCCTCTTGTTTTCCTCCATCTATGACCTCAGCATTGCTATGACTTAAAAGGTGCTTTGGTTTTATATTTTGAGCCGCTTTGGTTTCATACTTTGAGCATCTGACATCTCCACAGCAGTTTTAAAGTGCAACCTCCTGGCATCCTTCTAAGTTGAGGTGTGTTACTTTTAATTGGTGAAGGATATCTAGATATTAAATTTATAGCCCCAGGTCTGTCACAACCCCAGAACAGCAGGACCAGAACACAGATCTTCTGAGTTGCAGACCAGGAGAGGTGAGTGCCTGTCCCTTAAATCCAGACAGTATAGGTAGAAAAGGGCCAAACATCTGATACCAGGAAGAAAGGAGGACTCTAAAACTAAAGAAAGTATAAAATGTAAGCTCACTTTGACCGTTCCTACTTCTTGAATTGGATGCTGGAAACTACAATTGCAAGGAGGATCCTAGCCAGCAGTCTGAAAACTCTCAATGCAGAAAGGAACTTGCAGGTGTGAGTTTGTTAGCCTTGAGAAGGACTTTAATAAGAACGAGTGAATGCTAAATTCTGAAATATTTTTCGTGTGATTGAGTTTGGGCAGATTGTTTGTGGGGGTGGCAGAGGTGATACATGATAGTGGTACATACAGCTTTCACAGTAAAGCAACCACCAGCCAAGTTGTGCTATGCAGCAGAGGGTCGGGGATACGATGGGGTGAGGAAAGACAGTGAGGATGGGTTTTATTTCTTATTAAAAATGTGCATTTCCCCCAGCTTTCTACTTAAAAACAATGCTGACTGGAATTAACATTTTTATTTTGCCTTTGCCTGAGGTAGACACCACCCTTGGAAAATTACAACCCAAATAGTTCTATTGTTGTCATGTTGTAAGTAAATACAAATCAGATCAGGTAACAGCAATGATAAACAAGTCTGTTAATAGTGGATGTTAAAGAGAAGGGGGCTGAGGTGAAATGGAGATCCAACATGTAATTAACCTACTCTATTATCCCTTCTGTGCAGAGTTAGAAGCAGCAGCACCTTTTGAGAGACTTAGTAACACTGAAAGTCAGCTCCTAGGGCTGAGCTGCTCCCCAGATGTTTATCTGTGAAGGCAAAGGTTTGCCAAAGCATTGCTATAAGGCTTTTTATTTACAAACTGGGCACATGTCCAGGCTCTGCTGTTGCTTAGATTCAAATCTCCTAGCACACTTTGTGGAAAACAGGTAGAGATGTGCTGAACATGCACAGTCTGGGATCCTTGAGAGGCTTAGGATCACCTCATTTGGGGATCCTGTTCAGACAGATCACACAATCCCCATCAGGAAATGGATATTTGCTTTTGGACATGCCCTGAAGCAGATCATGAGGTACCTTGCAACCATGACTATTTAAATTGATGTGCACATGCAGGTAGGGAACAGGAAAGCAGAAACTGAAAATGTAGATTTTGGACATAGACCTGCCTAGATGCTTCTGTGAGTTCCCAAATCTAGCTGTAAGCACTTAAATCCTTTGGTAAAACTGCTCCTCTGTCTGTGTGTTTCATTTCCCCATTGATGAAAAAAGAATAGCTGTCCTTTCCTACTTTGCATGATGCAGTGAGCATGACTACATTACACTTGTACTGTTTTCAGATCTTATGGAAAGGAGCAAAAGAAGAGTCCTCGTCTGGCATACTGGGTTATTCAGGTTATTAGTTTCTCTCAAGGAATGTGCTAGAGCCCCCTTATATTTTTCCTTAATATTAAAAATAATACAAACATGTGACAGGAGCTGGCTTTGATTTTGCACTACTACTAGTGACAAGGTATGGCTTCCCTTTTTTTCTTTCTGTTGTCTGTAAAAGAACAAGAGGCTGGCACATGTCTAACTGGGATGTATTTAGGATTTTATTGAATAGACAAGGGAAGAATTTTCTTTTGTGTACAAAAGTAACACTGCTGATTTTCTTCCTCAAGGAGAAAATTTTCTCAGAAGAAGCAATGAGTCGGAATTTTAAGAAAGGAGAAAAATGCTTTAATTACTTCAGGGAGGAAGGAAGTCATTTGACACTAACAACTTCTACTTCAGGGGAGGGGGGAAAAAAGGAAAATTCATCATGGTTCTAAATGCATCACTGTTTTATTTTGAGAACAGCTGAATGCAGTCTTAGCCAGATCTTCACTACTTATTACTATAATGTTTACAACTCTCAACTCTAGTTCATATTTAAAGGTCTGGACATCAAGAGCAGAAGCCACCAAGCAGTGAAGAAAATCTTACCTAAAAACTAAATTATGTCGTTTGAAAGTGAATTGCAACATTTCATGTTTCTTTTGCTACTTCTATGCATGCCACAGTCTCGAGTTCTCATCATCTAGCCTATAGGAAAGGTAGTGCTGAAGTTTTTCACTCCTAATATCTGTCTGCCTCTGCAAACATATGAGGATAAATGGATCATCACCTTATAAATCAACAGATGTATCACAATGTTATCAGTCTGTAGGAACAAGACATAAATGTGTCAAAATATATAGCCAATTTTTTAACCAATAGCTGGAGGCTTGGAGTTAACTTAATTGTGAAATAGCTCTCAAATCCTCTGAAAAGTAGAGAGTGCAAAGAATGCACCAAGCAAAAGAAACTCTTATTGAGTCTGAAGTTATGTTAATGTGAATGTTCATTATGCTTTCTGCCCATGAACCTTTGAGTTATTATTTCAAGGAACATGAATGGAGAGAACCGAGACATACTACCTCTGTCAGGCTTGTAAATGACCCTTGCTGCTACAAGTTCCTAATGACCAGTTTAGTATTTAACCATCACAGGGAAATGCCAAGGGCAACAGAAACATAGAAAAATTGGTTGTCAAGTGAGCTTGTAGGATTGCTGCAGATCTGTAATTTATGATGTACACTTTTAATTACTTTTTGGAAAGAAAAACTACCTTAATATAGTTGGAGCAGCTGTAGAAGTGCTGTCAGAAAATGCTCAACATTCCAGATTAATTGAAGGAGCATCTGTGGTCCCTTTCACCATCAATCACTGCAGAATATGCTCTGCCACTGGTGTGGGTCATTAATGGGGGAGCCTGATGTCACTGAGAGGAGCAAGCACAACATGAACGCTCACAACCTTCACCTTATGTTTTTACATGACCCCTATTGTCTAGCTCCTCCAGCTGGTTGTGCATAGCTGAGATGACTTTCTGACCCCCACAACACAGCTTGCGTAGCATCAGTTACGTACTAGGATGTTCACCTGAACTTTCCATGCTTTCTCCAGCAGTTTTACTAATGGAGTCAGGGGAGCATAAGAGTACCAGGAGAAAACTGTATGTGGTAAATGCAGAAAAAGGAACACACAAGCAGGATGACATTTATTGGCATTTACACAATTTCAAGGTGTCACTTCAGGAGATGTTCAAGACCCTAATCCCAAGATATGCTGTAGTGGGTAGACAACTCTTAGAGTGACTTATTCCTATTAGGTGATATTATCAGTTCTTTATTTTAGGTGCGTAAATCAATGCAAGCTCAGCAGGAGGGTGAGCAAAGTTTCCAGTATGCATGAGAGGCTGTGCCTCTCTTATTGCCTGGCTCCTAAAAATATTTGATGATAAGCAATTTGCATTAGCTTTTGCTCTGAAACCTAGAGGATGTTGATGACAGACTGACTATGCAATGTCAGCTCATGCAAGATGTCACCTGCTTTTATGAATGGATAAATATGCACAAATATTTGCAGTTGAGTTTAGTTTGTGAAATCATTAAAAAATGCCTGGAAATTGCAGACAAGTTTTCAAAGACATATAATGAAGCCTTGCCAATGTGTTGTTTGTTTCAGGAGCATTGCAGCTACTGATCATGAGCCAACAGATGCACGGAAATCATTTCCCTGCTTTGACGAGCCAAACAAAAAGGCAACTTACAACATATCCATCATCCATCAAGATGCGTACCAAGCGCTTTCAAACATGCCGGTACAGGTATGTGTTGCCCAACTGCTGCCTAAGTGGAACGCTGCTGTAGAGCCACTGAAAGGTAAAATTTGGGTCGCCAGGTTCACAGACTCTACCACTCAGGCACTGTAAAACTCACAGTTAATAAATATTCCATGAAGAGAACTGGTTGGCTGGTTAGAACTCTGAGTGGTCCACCAGCACAGCATGGCAGCACAGAGTCAAATCCAAAGCAAAAATGAAACATCTCTTCTGTCGTTAGCCAGCTGACCCTCTGTTCAGATATTCTAGGTGAGCATTCCCTACTAATTATAAATAGATATTGGCAGATTCTTCAGTCAGACTGGCTAGGCTTAGAGAATGAGTACTCTGAAAGACAGCTGCTTCCCAGATGGAAAGTCTAAAATAATCACTAAAACTGCATAATGGTCCAGAACAAGGGTCTGCCGGTAACAATTTAATGGCAAAGAATCCTGCTAGCCAGAAACACTAGTATTCTATTCTTTATAATAATGGAGGATCTGAAACCCCATCTGTCAGCTCATGGGTGTGGGTATTTGTCATTCCACCATTCCATTCTATTCCATTCCATTCTATAATTTCCAAAATTATCCATTTCTAGATCTACTGTGTCAAATTCCAAATTTTGCATGAAATTCAATGGCATCAATTATCTACCTCTGGGCCTTCTGGAAGAAGGCTGAATGGCTTTCAGATGAGAGAGTTTCTATTGAATAGTTCAAGTGAATGTGTAGTCTATTGTGTAATTTCTGCTAATAAGTTCTGGAGTGGGAAATAAAGTGCCAAGCTTAAAAAAAAATAAAAAAGAGCTTCCAGGCTGTTGGCATTTGCATTTTTCCAATCACTCCCCCACCCAGAAAACAGAGGTCTGCTTTTATTCTTTTATTTAGACTCCCCCAAACTTATTCTCCTAGCAATGCAGCTGAGATATCTATTACCAGGCTGATACAGATGCGTCCATACCCTTTGCACATTGAAAGCTCTGACCAATTGTTACTGAAAATATTTCTATGATACCTAGAAGACCACCAGGCACTTTGGTGAACAACACATGAAAGGAGATTGCTGTACCTTTCCTCACAGACCTCAGATAAGTGAAAGAGTACGAGCAAGGAAGTAAGGGGATAACATATGTTATGAAGATTTATTGCATTTTGAGGTTTACTTTACACCTTGACATGTGGACCTTGCCTCTGTTATGAACCTACAATAATAAGCTTGCAAAGGGCTAACTACTGCTTCTTAATTGATTTGCTAAAAAATAGATACAGATAAGAAAATGTAGGTTATGCTAAATTCATATTGAGGTTTGACTAAGGGATTATAGCAGGGCACTTTTTCATCTGGTCAAGGTCAGTAACTCTGGTCTTAGTAGTGAAAGAGCTTTGAGAAAGATCTTTTCCACAGGTAGAAATGTAAGAGTTTGTAAAGGCAAGACACGTTGTATGTTACATGTCCTGTAGTTTGGGTGGTGTGGAACTTTATAATCGGCATGGCAAAATCAGCAAGATCAGAATCACTTCATTTGCACTTTTCACTAGAGTTTCCTCAAATTTTTTTTCCACTCAAGTCCTGACTTTGCTGAAATAACAAAATATATCAAAATAGAGTCAAAATGGGTAAAATAATGGAAAATTAGATTGTAAATACCTTTTCGAAAAGGGGTTATGAATATATCTGTGAATAGGTGTTTTTGCTCATGGAATCATATTACCTGTAACATTAACTGTCTGTGCTTTATTTATATTGTGTTTGTAACAAACAAATCTCAAGAACCACTGTATCACTAGAAGGCTAATGTTCTATTTAAGTTAGTCATCCAATCAGAAGCACAAGAATTTTCATACTATAGCAGAAAAGGAATAGAAGAAATATATGTTAAGAACAGAATCATAGAATAAGCTGAGTTGTAAGGGACCCATCAAGATCATCAAGTCCAACTCCTGGCCCTGTGCAGGACACCCCAAGAGTCACATCATGTCCCCAAGAGCATTGTCCAAATGCTTCTGGAACTTTGGCAGGTTTGGTGTTGTGACCACTTTCCTGGGGACCCTGTTGCAGTTTTCACCCTCTGGGTGAAAAACCTCTTCCTAAAATCAAACCTAAACCTCCCCTGACTCAACTTCATGCCTTGAGTCCTGTCACTGGTCATGGTAAAGAAGAGATCAGTGTCTACCCCTTCCTATTTAGTGTTGTCAGCAAACTTAGAGGAAAAACCATCTGGGAAAATCAGGATTTTTTTAAAATTGATTTGCAAAATAAAAACTATGATCAGCACTAAAATTGATATATATTTATACAACCCACTAATTGGCAGTGCACATTTGTATTTGAATTAGTTCAGGATAGATTAATTAGACTGGTCTATATCCCAGGTGGCATCCCTGCATCATGACTTAAATACATGATGCATGTATTTAACAGAGGGCAGAAATCAGTCTCTTCTCTTCTCTGTCCAAAGTGATGTAATTTTATGCCACTATTGCAAGAACAAAACACAGCATACACCAGAAAACTCCTGTTGGCAAAATTTCTGTTCATGTGAACAATTTCAAATCCCTGATGAAAATTAGAGCAAGTTTAACTTATTTAGTGCCAAAAAAGCAAAGTACCATTTCACGTATTGCAGAAGAAAAATACCTTGTCTGTTATCATGCCTCCAGGTGGACCTGGAGAAGTGATTTGTTGCTCCTATGCAGTGGCTGCCTTCATACAAATATTGTACTCTTATGCATGTGTTTGCAATTTCAAAAATCAATTTGATTATTTTTGCATTTCTGCAGAAAACTGTAAAGCTTGGCGATGGCTGGAGTCAAACAACTTTTGAGAAGTCAGTTCCCATGAGCACTTATTTGGTATGCTTTGCAGTGCACCAATTTGACTTCATAGAGAGAACATCCGCAAGTGGAAAACCTGTAAGTCCTTCTGGAGCCTGAATGTGGTTCAGGTGACAGATATGCCTTGATTTGCATTTTTTCTTTAAAATCTCTTTTTATACAAGCAGGGACATATTTTTCCTTTTCCTGTAGCTTATTTTATGCAGCCTATTTTATCAGATTAGGTGTTCATAGTGGTCCCTCTGACCTTGACTACATACAATGTTTTGCAGTCCTTCTCTGTCTTCCATCTTTGTGAGATCCCAGTTAGTATCTCTCATATGAACACACAGGTGAGGAAGGAACACTCTTTTTCCAAACTCATCCCAGTGGCTGAAGGAAAGTACAAGTTAGGGGGTACAGGAGAGTCAGAGGCCATGAATACAAATGCTTTATAGATTTCTGTGGGTTAAAATTGGACTTGATGTTATTACAGCCGTTGAGACATAGGACTACAGTGCTATGTGCCATTATGTACTGGCTTGCTTTATTTTACACAACAGTGGCAACAGACAACTGCCCAGTGTAAGTTCTGTAAAAATAAGTATAGAAGTGATAGTGTCTGCCTAAACGAGTGGCTATTTGGTAGATCCCCTAATAAAGCGAATCTGAATCTATTAAATTAAAATAGTTCCTTCATTTAGATGCAGTAGGTAGACCAATCCATTTCTTGCTTAGATTCATATCTCCTGAAGGTGTAGCTGATCAGGCATAAAGAGATCACAAGATATTACATTGAATCACAAACTGAAATCCAAAATACAACTTGCCCCTCAACAGAAACTCCTCATTCAGCCTAAACCTAGTTTGGGATACTCAACTTGCTGTTAATTGCTTATTGGTTTAGATCTTTTTCTCATGTGATACAGAGAGTGATCCCTAGGGCTGAATGCCCTTGCTTCTTCCCCTTCCTTTCTCTTTATGTAACACAGGGTCTTGTCATTCACATGAGCTGGCAGTGGTTTCCTCGTTTTCTGGAGACAATGTCACAAATGGACAGGGAATCTAGAATAAAATCCCAGCCAAGCTACTGTTACTTAGCAAGCTAGCTCTTCCTTAGTTTCTTTAACCAAAAAAGCTCATCAGATCCTTCCCTACTGAAGGCTGTTCGCTGATGTTAAAATCTGTCTCATAGAAATCTCCGAAGTTCTGATTCAGCTCTTAGCAAAGACTTCATGTCACAGCACTGTGTTGAGGCCTCCCTCTGTGCCCTTGCTAGCATCATGCTGTATGCTTATAGTATTACTTGACAAAAAACTAAAGATAAATTGCATTTAGACAAGCAAGTGAAGCCTGGTTTGAGATACTAAGATGTAATATTCTTAGTTCTCTGCTGTTTGGCTAAGTAATTCACAGGAATACATTTTTAGGCCATCCAGTCACACAATTTTGTTAACCAATTGCTCTTTAGCATAGCTGATACATTCATTATCAGGGACAGGACTTTGACTATTTGGTCTCAATAGATATTCTCTAGAGTTCAGTTCTTTTTAAAATCATAATTTTTCTAGATTTTTGTGCAGAACATAGTGCAGTAGGGAAAAAAATGTGCTGAAGAAGTGTGTAACACTGTTTTCTACATGCAGAAGTTAAACATTCACTACTTGTCCATGCCATGCTCCAGAGTATGGCCCTGAGGTCACTATTTTTTTTTTTCCCAAGCAAAACAGTACAGCCCACAATGTTCCTGACTGGTTGTAGCTTTTCTAAATAGAAGGGAGTGTTCACTGAAACGTGGTAATTAATGTGTATGTGTGTGTAGAAGGAGCGGTATTCGTGTCAGTACAGAGGTTGCCTGAAGAAACATCTTCTAATTCAGGCCTATGTTACTACATATTTTATTAACACTGTTCACTAAACAATGTCTGAGAACTTGCCTGCACTAGAAAACTTGGGGTTTAAGTGAGGTTAAAATCATAACTTTCCTTTCTCTTAACATGGACATAGTTTTACCAATATAAAATACATACATAAGATCCATCACAAAAATTTATGTTTTCCCCAGGGAAACCAGATTATCTTTAGGGTTTTTAATCATACATACACAAAGTTATTTTCTAACTTTTCCAAGGCTTCCTGTCCAAGAACTTTGAAGACTAGCTGAACAAAGGTATTTAGATTCAACTACTGAAAAGAACATTCCATAGTTTGCTGTGTACATTTCTAACTATAAATCCCTCATTCAACAGAAAGTATCCACTTGATCCATAAATTACATTCATAAACAACAGCAAGAGCATACAGCTCACATGACATAGTAAATTATTTTAAAACTCTTCCATTCACTCTGAAAGCCCTAACGAAGACATTGATGAAATCAGTGGCGGGAAATGTGCCTACACCTGGAAACAATGCTCCTGAGCTGATTACCTGTCAGGTACCAAATATCTGGTTTGGAAAATCACAGAAGAGATTATACAAATGAAACCCAAAGTCAGTTGTAGTGCAGGCCGAAGGTTTTGGAAATCATTAATATGGATCAGCTAAGGGACTGAAGACTGCTAAATTGGGTAAAGAGCTTACAGAAGTGGAAATTGCAGATTGTAATTGCAAACTGACCCTGGGGGAAATCTCCTGGCTGGAATGTATCCCTGATTGAATTTCATAAGCTTTTTTTGGTTTTGTTTTGGTTTTGTTTTTTGGATTTTTTTTTTTTTTGTTCCAGCTTTAACTCTGAACACTTTCCCATCTTCCCCTCTCATTGGAGGAAGTGTAATTTATAGTATTGAAATCAATGTGTTGTCAGGCTCCAAAAGAGTTTCTGGAATAGACCAGCTCCTTTGCTCAGCTTGGGCCCTAAACTCCTGGCTGTAAGACAGCACTGAAGGAGTAAACAAGCCACACCAGTGTAGTCAGATGAATGTGTCCCATTCATAAGAGTCATGAGGCTGGCAAAATGAAATAGATCAATTTTCCTAAAACTAGAAACTTCACTCCATATAGAAATCTCTTATCCACACTGGATATTTTCAGGGGTGGGGGAAGAGAACAGACTGCACATAGCTGTAGCAGGCTTTGGGACAAAGAGATTGAGGGAAAGATCCCCAAAAGACTCCATGAATTCTAAACTCAAACTTTGTTTTCACAATGTGAAGGTAACTTCTCAAAAGGTTTTTTCAAGTTGCAGGCCGCTTCATCATGGACATGGGTGCCATAAAGATTCTAGTCCTCCAGAGTCTGTTTCCTACTGCTTGACAGCAATAGCCAAAGCACTCCCAGGCACCAGGCTTCAGGGATAGAAAGGTCAACATTCAACACATCATTTTTTGCATTCATATCTACAGAAGGAGCACAGAAATGGTCACTCATCACAGCAAACACGTCAGGGGTACCAAACATGCCAGTTTTCCCAGACTTGCCTGGTCATAAAAGAGAGAACTGATTTTTGCCTATGATTTCCTGGAGCACAGCAACCCAGAAGGCAGCAAAGCTGTGACTGAGTAGCTATGTGGCCCAAGGTCCTGGTCAAACAGCCACTCAACCTGCATGGGACAGCATATCTGGGAAGGATCACAGATGTAGTAAATGCACTGTCTTCAGTGGGTTTGAGATCTTAAAACATACAAGGACAAGAGGAAACTATGATGATAGTACATAGGAAAGGTACAAAGAAGTTGAACAAAATAAGGTACTAGAGGCTTCTGACACATTTAATACAGGTGTGCTCCCAGAGATTGATCTGATGGGATCAGCCAAGATCAGTGAACTTCTCAGAACAAGTGGGTCCCCTTTGACTGTGCTTGCCCAGGTTTCCTTCTCGGGAAAACCAGACCATGGGGAAGTAGAGGCTGGTATGTAACCAAGCCCTGCTCCAGGCTTGGCCACTATGAGCTTCTGGACATGTGTCTTGCCAGTTTTACAATTCAGACAAACAGTAGAAAGTGTGCACGTGTTGGCTTGGTCTTCCTTATGATCAACACTTGAAAAACTTTGTTGAATAAATGTGATAGGGAACAGAATTCCGTTTTTAGACCAGTCTTAGAGAAAACCTGCAGTGTTATTGATATGTATGCCAAATGCCTTTTCAGTGTTAAACATCTGATTCCTTTTAACTGAAAACTTTTCTAATAGTCTCTCTGTATTTTACAGCTGAGAGTTTATGCCCAGCCGCAGCAAATACACACGGCAGTATATGCAGCAAATGTAACAAAAATTGTATTCGACTTCTTTGAAAAGTACTTTAATTTGAGCTACTCTCTTCCAAAATTGGGTAACTATTAACATTTATTATTTTCATTTTGTTAATTCAGTGTCATGGTTATGTTGCTCCTACAGATCTCTGTGCTTTGGTGGAAAACAGCATGAAAGCATTTGGTTGCTAAGTGCTGATATTATGTCAGGATGTTTTAAAACTGTACCAATGTCATTCAAGATGTTTCTAAATGTCATGATGGATGAGTTGATCTCAGTCACTGTTTTATTACCAGTTCTCACAGTTCAGTGTGTGAACTGGAGAACTGGTCCTGGCATGTTTATTTTAAAGCATCTTGTGGAAAATCAAGACAAGCATTGGTGTCATCAGCAAAGGACCATCATGAGTTGAAACAGAGCCAGAAGTTTCAGAAAAATATGTACCACTTCCATATGAACTTCTGGACAAAAGTCAGCAGTGAGATAAGTGAAGATGTAAACTGCCAGAGAGTATGTCATATTATTTATTAACCTTAGTGAAAAGTGGGTGTGTATCCACTTCTTAGAAAGATGAATGTGGTCCAGCATAAAATTTGTAGTTTCTACTGCTGGGCTAAATAAAGATCTTGGACTAAATAAGAGCGGGCACACTCTCAAATTTTGCCCATGGTTACAAAACAAGCAAAGACGAAGTAGTGGGCACCCTTTAGCTTGGAATATTCGAACTCTGCATCTGATTCACACAGTTTAACATGCATGATAATCAAGCTGAGAATGCAATCAGAATTTTGGAAATTCTCCCTCCTAAGATCTTCAAAGAGGTAATTCAGTTAGTTCATTAACTTAAGAGGATAGAAAAATACTAGCTGCAAACAAGTCAAGACAATATTGGGGGGAGGGGGGGAGAATACCCAAAACTTTGAAGACAATTAATAATGCTTTGCAAACCTTTTGTTGGCTATTTGTACCTGTACCTATCAGGCTAACCTGTATTACTTTAATAAAAAACTTTTACCTCCTCTTCTCAAAACAGCACCTGAGTTTACCATAAATATGTTTGCATCTCAATGGTAACTGAATGGGGGAAACCAGTACAATATGTTGTTCTTTCACACACCGCTCCCCAATAATAATATCACCTCTGCTTTATATTCAAACTTTCACTATCATGAAAGCCTGATGTCTTTGTCATGGCAGCATCTGGATAAAGGCCTGTCTGTGTGACAGGATGGTCTGGTGTCTTTGGGTCAGCAGTGTCACAGGATAGATACTTTTGTAGATTCTATACTGTTTTTCCCAGAATGTCTATTTGTTGGATTACTAACCTTGACTTGCTGTGTTGTTCCCTCATTATTAGAAGTTATCCAGTTCAAACCTGATGAATCAGATATGTTTCTGCATAATGGTTTATTTAAATATTGTAGTTCACATTGATTTATGGCTTCTGTCATTACCTTTCTCCTTGTATCCTCCTTTTGACTGTCATTGAAGCCCTTGTCAAACTATCAGCTTTGATTCTGTAATCGAGTTGTTTAATTTAAAATAAGTAATTCCTATCTTCTCTTGGAGTGGAGTGAGGGGTTTTCATTCTACTCAGTTTTAAATCCATCTGTACTTTTTCACTAACCCACATAGAAAGCCTGTGGTCATTATTTGCAGAAGAAAATGCCAGGTTAGTTGAGTCTGCAATTCTCATTTAAACCTGTATTGATTACTGACCATAAATGAGTGACCCTCACAAATTGCCAGGCATAGAAGCAGATGTTGTTCACTGCATGGGGGATTTACTTCAGTTAACACATCAATAAATATTTTTAATACAACAGTGTGACAAACAATGTCATGCCTCATTATTCTACAAATAGTTTCTGCCTACTGCACATCCCCAGACAATAGTGTTAATTTCTGGAGCCAAAATTAAGTAATGTATGATACGCACATTCCCAGGAGATGGCACAGCATCACCTCCCAGGACAGATCCTCAGCAAATGCAACTGATCCTACCTCTGTTAATCTTAGCAGAGCCAGGGCACTTGCTATCAGCTGCTTTAGGCCACTTCTTTTCTTGAGCACAGATCATAGCCTGCAGTCCACAGTAGTAAGCCAGAATCACAAATGGTAAGCAAAACAGGCTGTAAATACACAGAGAGAGGACAAGTTAATTGATTTAAAGGATACAGTAGTAATTGTTGTCTCTTTTAATGCAGATAAAATAGCTATTCCAGATTTCGGGACAGGTGCTATGGAGAACTGGGGGCTGATCACATACCGTGAAACAAACCTGCTGTATGATCCTGAAGAGTCAGCCACATCCAACAAACAGAGAGTAGCTGCTGTGATAGCCCACGAGCTCGTTCATCAGGTATATTTTAGGACATGAGTCACTTTTACAGTGTTTCAAATATATAGTCACAACATTTTAATCTTGAAAATACTGTCATTAACTTTGTCTCAGGATCTTGTACATGTGCTCAAAACCTCTTTGCAAAATATCATGTTAGAACAGATCCCTGTTAGAGCTTTAAAATACCATGACTACTGCCTTGGAATTTTTCTTAGGAAGTTAGATGCTTGGGCCCAGACTGCCAGCCAGTTTATGAAAATCCGTCTAAAATGTCTTAGAGAAACAAATTTACGTGCGCAGATGTCTCTTTTGGGCAGGCAAACAGGAACAGTTACACACTGTTGAGGCTGTCTGAAAACATATCCTTAAAAGCAGAATCATCAAATCAAGAGGAAGAAACTAAAAATATTTTCAGTGGCACATGAATCATTAGCAATCTCCAAAGTAATATGTAATTTTATAATAAAAGTGATGTTTTTACACAAGGCAAGGCCTTCATTCCTATTCAAACCCCAGAATTATGATAATTTTCATCTAGCAGCAAGAAGAAAAGTAAGCAAATGAATGTTCTATATGCAGATGTGAGATACTGAAACGTATATGTACTATTTATCTAAACCTACATCTTTATGTTTATAATTGTAGTGGTTTGGAAATATTGTAACCATGGACTGGTGGGATGACTTGTGGTTAAATGAAGGATTTGCAAGTTATTTTGAGTTCCTGGGAGCAAATGAAGCAGAACCAGATTGGAAAATGGTAATTATTTCTGCCTTGTGGAGGGTTGGTGGGGCTGGGAGGAACATTTTGGAAGGGAGTCAAATTTAGACAAGGATGATGAGGACTTAAAGTATATTTATAGAAACTAACATAGTGTGGTGCAACATAAAGAAAAAATTCGTCTAAGTTTTTCACCTACCTATGTTATGGTCTGAAGCTAGTCAAAGGAAACTTTGTGAAGTTTCAGTCTGCAGGGAAGAGTCATTCTTTTTTAACAAGTGAGTCAAGTGTTTGGTTATTATGGCAAATAACACTAGGGAGGCTCTGGACAGAGCCTTAACAGTTTTGCAGGGTAGTTTAAAGGTCTAACTCTGAAAGATGGAGATTTTCCTGTATTTATTTATTTGGGCTGTACTCTCTTGATGGAGACTTAGCATCATTATCTGATCTGGTAAGGATCAGGAACCTGGGCCTGTCTCCACAGCTTGGGCTATTATCAAGGAAAATAGTGGAATCCCATTCAGCTTCTGCCAGCATTTTAAGTGTTATTTCAAATGCTCCAACTCAGACAATCTCTATTCTGTACAGTGCAAAAATAGGTAGTGACAGTGGCTAGCCAAAATGCTAACTGTGCCAACTCCAGATGCTTTAAGGGTGGTGCAAAGAAGTCAGCCTTAAATATGAATTATATTCTGTGTTTAGAGGAAGTTTTCTTGCTCCTTCCTTCCTCCCCTCCCAAACAGTTGTGATGGCACATAGCATACATATTTTCCCCAGCTGTCCAGGTGCAATGAGGTTCTAGGTGCTAAGACATACACAACATATGCCAGTGGAAGGGAGCAGAGTAGGTTTTGCATAGGTTGAACCTGGTGAAATCTACTATCTCCTAAGCCTAGTGACTTTAGAAGCAGGCAGTGCCTACTTGCTGCTTTGCTTGCCTCTCTCCCTGCAGAGAGGCTAAGAACAAAATAATTCCCTGGGTCACTTTTACACTTTGAAGTAGAAGATCTGTGGTCCTAACTATGTAAGAAAAATTCAGAGTTTAAAATATAAAAGACCTTTTTTTATCTGGATACTATGTTAATCTAAGACATTTCAATGTTATCCTAATGAGTATTAGAAGAGGAAAGCTAAATTGAATTTTAATCTTTTTTTGGTCAATATTGATTAGGAAATAAGGGGATTTTGACTGCTGGCTACTTAATATTTTTTTTTAAATTCAGATCAATTTAAAAAAACATTATAAGCCTTGGGATGGGGAACCCTGCCTCCTTCTTCCCTCCCTCCCTTCCTACTCAGCTCCTCTTTTGCAAGAGGAGACCGTAATACTTTGTAAATATTGTCACACTTCTGAAATTGGCAACACAGGCTACTCTTTTTGCCTACTGGGGGCAAGGGAGGGTGGGATGGGTGTGTCTGTGTTATGATGCACACAGGAAAACAGGATCTGAAAAAGGCAATTTATCTTAGTTAAGGAGAAATTGTATCCCTCTCCTCTCAGATGTAAAGCAAGAGTTTGCAAGTCCTTCTTTAGAGGGCATGAAAGTTCGTTCTGTTTCAAATTCCCTAGAGAAGTTGAAGTTCAAGCTACTTACTTGAGAAGTAGGCATATCTGCTGCCTTTGTTTCTATTCTAATGTCTTCTCTTTCTCAGCTTGAACAGGTTTTAATTGACGATGTGCTTCCTGTACTGAAAGATGACTCTTTGCTGTCTTCCCACCCAATTGTAGTCGATGTGTCATCTCCAGCTGAAATCACCTCTGTGTTTGATGGGATATCCTACAGTAAGGTAGGATATCCTTCTGTTGTGGCTTTGGATGCAAAGGAAGGAGCACCTTTGGAGAGCAGATAAAAGGGTGCTCATAATCAGGACTTCCAACTCACTTGAGCTGTGCCTGTGCAGATCTTTGTTCTGGGACATTCCCAACTGCTGTCAGTGACGATGCAGTTAAAAGCAGCTGTGAGAGAAGCAGTGCAGCCAGAGCCTTGTCAGCCACTGTGCACCATGCAGGCCTGCTCACAGCATGCAGTGATGCAGCAAAGCACAGTGTCACCAGCCTCTGCCACCAGAGTGCTGGGTTTAAAATTAAACTAAACTAGGTACTAATCACATCCGTCTCCCACCACCTCGTGCTGATGCAGCCCAGTTACGTCACGTCTCATAATCTAACACAGGGCAGAGGAGGCAAGGGCAGATGTCCAGGTATCCTTTCTGTCACTTCTCCATCATACTTTCAGGCCAGTATAACTTCTGTTTTGAAGAACCAAGGCAGGGAAGCAAGCAGTGAAAACAGGAAAGTGACTTTTTATCTCAAGTTGCTCACGGTATCCCAGCCACCCAAAAAACCTTAGCAAAGATGGGTTACTCCAGCCTCTACTGGCATTGGCCTGAATTGGGAGGTAAGTTAGCTCCACATTTCACTGAAAGTTGTGGACCTCAGGAGTGCATTGAAGTACAGTAGTCTGTAGCTCAGGAGGTGGCAGCAGACACTCCGTTCAGTGTTTGGTTAAGATTTTTGCTCATCCCATCCTAGAGTGAGGCAGTGAGGACCTGTGCCTATAAAGACTCCCTAAGGAGCTAGCTGCAAGAATACCTTGGGTCTGCCTGAGCAGAGAGACACTGGAATGCTGGAGTCATCCAACCACTGTTGTGACCAGGGCACACAGAGGCCTTCGGGAGCCCACGGCCCCTGGTAGTACTTGCTGTGTGGGGCGGCAGCCCAGAGCCCAGCACTTGTGGGAAAGTGCTGTGAGGTCCAGAGTGTGAGGGACACCTGCAGCCATGCTGAGGATCATCCCTTTGCAGACCCAGCCTGGGGGGTTGAGGCCAGCTCATCTCCCTCCATATCGGATGTATCCAAAGCCACTTTATCCTTAGGCAAGCCTTAGTCATGGAACAAAGCAATGTCCCCCCATATCTAACCAGGGAATCTCTTGACTCAAGGGCCCCAACAACACTGTTCCCTCCAGCTGTTTTCTGCAGTGCATCAAGAGACATGCCGAAAGAAGCACAGGAGAAAACACCCCTGTCACTCTTCTCCTCAACTAGCCATTTCCCATGCTGCTTCTGAACCTGATACACCATATTTTTATTGGCAGCTTCTTATATGACTCTGCCGGTGTTCCCTATCTGATGCCATAACACACTTCCACTGAACACGCAAAATCCACCATTATTAAATACTTCTTGTTGTTTTCCCTCCAAGCTCCCAATATCAGCTAAACATAAAGTATATATTGCATCGACTTTAGCTTTAGCTGTGCTACAGTCAGTAACTATAGATACTACTTTTTTTAGTTAGACTTGATCCATCCATTTCCATCAGTTTTCTGTTTTCAATTGTTAAATCCTCTATCCAACAATACAACCAGTATTTATTGCATCATAAATGCCTCACAGTCAAACCATAAACCATGTAAAAACCTGCATTGTGTAACACTGTTTTTAAATCAAACTAACAAAAGTCACGAAATATACAGAGCTAAATCAAATACTCTGGATCAAAATGTATTTTAGTGGTGAGCTAAGCAAGAGACATACTTTTGCAGGGTCTGTAAAAACAATGGAGAAAAAAATCCTAGCTTTTACTCATCTCTTTGTGCCTAGATAATTACTACATGAACCTTATTTTTTTTAAGCAAAAACACTTGAGGACTTGTGCATTGTTTGGGAACAGTTTGCTTGGGATATAATTTGGCTTGGGTTATAATTTGGCTCGAAAGAGAAAGTCTTTGCGTAGATTTAGCTCAAATTACTGTTGGTATTTATATATGAATGCATGACAAAATTAGCTTGTTTCTTTTTGGCTTTATTTTGGCTTCTCTTTTGCATTTTTGTTTTAAAAACAATCTTCTCGTGATAATATTCATCACTAAACAAATAAAGCATAATTTGGAATGCACTGTTAGTCTTACCAGAACAACCAGAGAGCTTATCCAATCCTGAGACCCTAATGAATTGCCTAAGGGTCTGTGGAGTCATTGCAGCGTATTCTGTGTGAGATCCTCTAACTGCTGTGGGATTGGTAGGGCATTATATGCCTAGGAAAGCTCTACTAGAGTAGAGCTGGAGAGTAAACAATTAATGTACATAATTGTTTTAATCTGCTTTTAAAAAAGTATTTGCATCTCATCTCTTTCCCAGTTTAATCCTCTCTCTTATTTTGAAAGGTTTTATTAAAGTGACAGTGATGTTTTTTGTCTTAAATAAGTTCTGTTAGAAATTTGTTCTTGGACCCTCACATTTTTGGAACTTCCCAGTTACAGAAGTTTAGGATTAATCTTCCACATTTCTGCCACAAACAAATCTTGTCACGTACTTGGCAATTACTATGAAATTATATGGATGTTGATAAAAGACTCCCTCCTATACCCCCATCAGAAAATGTCAGCTAGTCAAATTAAGGTCACTTTCCTGAGCCTCCTCAAATAGTTGTAAAAAAGGAAAGTTATTAAAATACTGGTGTTCCTATATAATCAGTGATTTTTGTTAGGATGAGTTTTTCTCAAACACACTTCATCATGGGCCACAAGAGAGGGGGGAGAGACTGAAAAATAATAGTAGAAGGTGCAAGTGACTAACTATACATTACAATTTACAGCAAAAGAAGTCTCCACTGTTACCAAATGCATGTATAAATGTGTATGTTTGTACTTTGGCTTTTAATATAAATGGGAGGGGATGGTTTATGAGAAGTGGTATCAGATAAGTGTCTGAGACAAAGCTGAAGAACTGAGGTTCCCTAGTGCATACTCGTGGTCTTATGATCACCACTGATCATTAAGCAGCCTTATGATTACCAATGGATAGTAATCACGGATGGAAATCTGTTCTAAATATCACTGAATTGGTTTTGAACATATTCCATGGCAAACACATCAGATTTCTGTATCAGAAACAGTCATCTGCTGAACACCTTGGCTCTCCAACAATAGCCTGGAAAGCAGTTTGAGGCATATCTGTTCAAACAGTCCCTCTGCCATGACTCATCTAGGCGTTATTCTCAGACACATAAATAGAGGAAAGAGGATTTACTGAGAATTCAGATAATATTCTTGTTTTCATGGGACAACTGGATTTTTAAACCATTCATAGTATTAGGCTCTCAACTGCCCCTTGATTTAGCTCAGAAAATTAAAACATGCTAATCCTAAAATTGTATTTCGCATCTTAGATTGAGTTTGCACTCCTTTTTTTTTTCTTCATCATTTAGTGTACACTCTGGTTTTTGTTCCACATGGCTCTTCTACTTCTCTCCCCTATCTTCCTTTTCTTTCTTTCATCTTTCGAAGTCCTAATTGTTTGGTTTTTTTCTGTGATGCCCAAGTTAGTAACTCCTCTGATCCCAAGTCTGCCCTGCTTCAGAGGCCAGAGCTCTTGCACTAGTCCTCAGCAAATCTCATTCCTTATCTTGAGATGGCATAACCAACCTGTAAAGCCCCAGACTTGCAGCATTTTTAGAGTTCCCTTCCTGTTGTGTGTTCATCTGAAGTCACTGCCTCTCTCAAGGGTGGTCCCCACCTGCCCTCACCCCTGTCCTGTTCAACATGAAACAGGGAGCCCTGCTCACACAAACTGGTAGAGTGGCAGGACAGTAAGCTGCAGCAGCAGCAGGGCTCAGGAGCTGGACATAGGAACAAGTGTCTGATCACAACTAAGGACTGATTCTCACATCCAGATTAAAGCTCCACCAGGTAAGTATGCTATCTCACAAAGGAGGTAGAAAAACCACTTCCTTAGTCTGATGGATGATTTCTATTTTTGCCTTATAAAATACTCATTCCCGTGTTGCCTTTGAGATGAATGGAAATCAGTGTTAGAGCAGTGTGGATTGACCTTCTCCTCTTTGTCCTCAGGGTGCATCGATCCTCAGAATGATTCAAGACTGGATTACACCAGAGCTCTTCCAGAAAGGCTGTCAGGTAAAGGTGGCACCAAAAGCCACCAGACGTATAGCCCATCTTCATGTGACAGTAGAAAAGCTATTATTCAAAAAGTGAATATCAGAGATCCTGGTATTGGTAGCAAAAATACTTAGTACATTTCAGTACTGAGTAGACAACATGGAGGGGAAGAAATTCCATGTTCCCACAGAAGCAGGAATGTGAACTGCATAAAGATTTGATAGCCAGATAACGAGGACCTAAATTCCTGACAGCTTTTAGTGGAAAAACCTTCTCTACCCCACTGTTATCCTGTTGTCAACTGGGATCCCCTCATTCTGCTGTGAAGTGTGTCTGCAGCTTCCTATGGTCAGGATCCTCCAACCCGCACAAGGCTGATGTGTAGGGACACTCGTAGAGGCATAAGCTCATCTGTGCCCTGATGCAGGGACACCCAGCCCTAGAAAGTCAAATTAATAGGGAGAAGAAAAGTGATATATTGCACAGTTCATAATCCTTTCTTGTGGAGGAAAAACAGGGTGCTACAAAATGACAAAATGGGAGAAAGGAGCTGTCCCAGAAGGAGAAAGGCTGTCTGTCCTTTATTCTGAACAGACATTGGTAACAAGCATTGCAGTGCAGGCTTACCACATTTGTTCTTTCTTCCCTCTCTCATGAAGAGCACATTTATGGGCTGCTACAAGATAGTTGTATTTTCCTGTACTTCCCCTTTCACATATTTAATCAGAACAGTTACCCAACATAGGAAAATATAGCCACCTCCTCTGCAAGAGCCTTCTGCTCAGAGCCTTCAGGAGCATCAAGGTAGGCAGCTGTGGCCAACAGCAAAACAAACAGCACCATCTACTGACTGAACACCACCAGGAGCAGGTGACAGGGTAGGAAAACACCCGCCAGGCAGCCAGGGAAGACACAGGATGGAAATAAGGCTTAGGTGTTGCAAACTCTTTGATGGACACCATTAGTCCTTGTAACAATCGTTTTGATCAAAACTTAGAGGTGACCAGACTTTCTTGCTTCCACTCTGAGTCCACAGGTAGCAAAATCTCATTAAATATCTTCCTCTTGCTAAACAGCCTCTTACATTAGTCAGAAATTTGCAACAGGGTATAGTGGTGTCCATTTAAACAAAACACAAAGAACTCTTCAAATACAAATTTATTTCTTACTAACAAGTCACTCTGGAAAACGCTGACTTTTAATGTTATGGGATGCATTGGATAGCAAAGGAATTTCATCAGCTGAATACTGATTCATTTAATCTCCCACTCACAGTACTACCACCCATATGTGGATACTCTGTGCAACTGAGAGGTACTCTCTGTATCCCTGTACAACTGAATATGTGTATTGTTTTCATAGGCAAAGAAGAAACACTAGTAGTATTTTCACCATCTTTCATCTCTCTCTAGGCATATTTGAAGAAATACCATTTCCAGAATGCCAATACAAACCAATTTTGGGAAGCTCTAGAAGAGGTATGTTTTGCATTCACCCAAACCCTTGTAATAAATGTTTCATATCTCACCCACCGATTTCAGTTTCTCAAACTATTAATATTCTGTAGCTCTTCTGTCAATGAGAGATCACAAGGTAGGCATCCTCCCAGTACATATATATATATATATATATTTTTTTTTTATAAGGCTCTGGGAGTGGAATAAGGAAAAAGAAAGGAGGCCTTGCTAACAAACAACCTGCTACTGAAATATTCCCCCTGCAACTCAAACTCATTTCATGTGTGTAAACACCTCTCATTCACCATCATGCACCCCATACTGTCTCTTTTCTCCCTCCAGATTCAGGTGTTTGGAAGCTCTCAGTAATATCAATTCCCAAGTAATTTTGGTGCTTATCTCCCTCTCTAGCTTCTGAGTCCCAGCTGGGTCATCATCTGTGCCACCATTTTCTGATCTTTCCTGTTCCTTGAGGCTGGACTATTTTTTTCCATCTATCTCATTACTCCCCATCACACTTGCATACTGCCAGGTTCTTCCCTGATATTATTTCCTTTTCATCCAACTCTGTGAACGTGCACACAGCCAAAATTGTGCTTTTGTGTCTCTTTTCTAGTTCCAGTCTCCTCCTTGGTCCCAGACTTCTTCCTACTCAGCAGAACTTCCTACTTTCTCTCTCTAGTGCTTTGCATCTTCATATCATCTACCTAATCTGGAGAAAGAAACACTAGAAGTGACCCTAGCTCACTTCACTCACAGGTGGCATCCTGTGGAGGCAGTGACAGCTTTCTCCAGCTCCAGTTCCTAGGACAGATGTTCAGGGTTCACAGAATGAATCAAATTTTACATTGGTGCATCTGCTGGTGGTTAATACTGGCTCTTCCTTCACACTCAAAACAGGACACACGGCAAGGAAGCTTGTAGCTTTAAAAATCCAGCTGTGTCCTTTCTGTCCTATTCAGTTTTTCTGACAGAAAAAAACAGAGAGATCTTTGAGCATGCAAGGGGCCTCAAAGGTTCCTCAGTATTTCTTGTCCATGTTACTGGCCAGTCTTCTGCCTACATATTTCTCATTTCTTCTGTGGGTGTTCAAGTTTCCAAATAATTTCTTTCTTCAATGACAGGCACCATAAAAGGATTTAATGGAGGACTTTTTTGTCCTGAACATGCTCTTTTCTCTGCCCCTTTCTGCTCTTCTTAATACTAGAGGCTTTCTTTCCTTTTAGGACTGAATTTTCATTTTCACTTCAACCTTCTTCCAACATTCATAGGCAAGTAATAAACCTGTGAAGGAAGTCATGGACACATGGACAAGGCAGATGGGCTACCCTGTTTTGGAGATGGGAGATAATTCAGTATTCACACAGAAACGTTTTCTTTTGGATCCCAATGCAAATGCTTCTTATCCTCCTTCTGATCTTGGGTAAGTTCCTACTGCAAATGTCAATTCAAACTGGGTAGAAACTAAGTAAAATGTACCTCATTAAATGCATTTACAAAAACAAGTTAAAAAAACCAAACCAAACCAAAAAAACCCCAAATGAACAAAAAAAAAACCAAAACCCACAAATAAACAAACAAAACCCCAAAAACCTACATGGGTTTTCTCTTGGGAAACACAATACCTCTCTAAATTCCATCATAGTAAGCTCCATAAAAGAACTAGTAAAACCAAAAGTGTATAAATCTGTTAAGATATTTTGTTTAGGAGATACAAAACAATAAATCTTTCTTCCTGGAGGTAGGAGGAGATACCATAACCTTAATTTTTTTATTTTCTGGAAGTTAGTGACCATTTACTTAACCCAGGGTTATAAAGATGACATGTATTTCCCATAGCATTTGTCACCAAGGGGAAATCTCCCTGGGATGAAGTGTAATATACTAATATGGAAGAACAGCTGACTGCTCAAAAGGCCTTAATAATTTTAGCAGCCCTATGCTGGTGGCTGACATTACGCTCACAGCATGCTCTGCTGTCCCACATCCCTGATTGCCTGGTCACAGGCTTGGTCAGGCTGTGCTGGGGCTCCATTCCTGCCCAAATTTCTCATCTTTGTCCTGGGCATGCCCTGGAGTGAGGAATCTGCACCTACCCAATAATATACAAGGAGCTGAAGAGCAAGAGGTAAGGTCACATTTGCCTCCCAGTGTTTTTTAATGAAGGAATTAGGCTTGTCTTAGAGAAGAAAAATAGACTGGAAAAGGCAAGAGGTCCTATTAACTGTATCACAGTGGTTGCTTAAACTCTCTCATTTTTTCCATCTGTAAAAGAACTTTTATAATACTTAACTATTTATTTCAAGTCAGCATTGCAAAGATTAACTAGTGTCTGCACAAAGCCCTAACCACATCAACATTAACCTTGACACCAATTATTGACGTATAATCGTCTTATACTAAATCAATTGCTTTGTATCCTGCTAGAATATTGCCTGACATATTATTTAGTAAATGTATATGTTCATAAATACAAGTCGGCTTCATAAAACAAGATGTAAGCATTAAAATAAACAAACAAACAGAGACATATTGGAGGGAGTTTTTTATAATTTGGCTTCAAATGTAATTTGATTTTCTTTCCTGTTAAATAATTTCAGTTACAGATGGAATATACCAGTCAAATCGAAGCTTGGTAATTCATCAGATTATACTTTCTACAATGCATCAAATTCTACAGGTAAACTTCTTCTCTTTTAGGATAATGAATGGATAAAACTTTTCCATATCATTTACAGAAAACAGAGCACAGAATGAATTTTCATACTTTCCAGGTTTCAGATCTGGAAGCTAGCACACAGCTTGGTTGTACTGCAGTTACTAGCGATTTCAGTGATAAGATTACTATTTCCCCTGTACAAACATGATGTCAGT
Source organism: Irena cyanogastra (assembly GCA_013397155.1). Classification (NCBI taxonomy): domain Eukaryota; kingdom Metazoa; phylum Chordata; class Aves; order Passeriformes; family Irenidae; genus Irena; species Irena cyanogastra. The sequence continues at coordinate 1,745,011 of VWZV01017125.1, read as the reverse complement.
TTAGGCTCAGTTTCAGTATAGTGCTTAAGCATCTGTTTAAATACAGTCCTATTCAAGGAAACATCTATGCATACTCAATTATAATGCACTAAAATCAATTTGGCTTATATATGGCCATTGTCCAGTTCCAGAAAAGAGGAGAAGTGGGAGGCTTATGAATGCTTGTGTGGCATGGTAAACTGGCAACTTGAGTTCCATTAAAGAACTACAGATGATTAAGCAGCTTTTCTTATGCTGATTTCAGAACTGAGAAAATTCCTACATGGTTCTTTTTTATCATTGTTCTGTTATGCAGTCAAATCTGAATTTCTTGTTCTACACCTCTAGCGGACAGAATTGTGGGGAAAAATTACTGACTTCTTTCAGATTTTAAATTACATCCTATTGAATTTCAGAAATATTACAATTGGCTCATCTTTTCTTGTACTTGCTTGTTACTTATTTTAAATGCAATTTGTCTTTTGTTCTTTTTTTTTAAGCTAGTTGCTTTTAGTATTCATGCAAAAGCAAACAAAAAATATCTTATGTCATGATGCACATCAGAAGTTAACACAAAAAAATTTTCTTTCTCTGATTTACACATTATATGAGGGCTGCAAGAAGCTATTAACTTCACAAATCATGCAAAGTCTTGATTAGGTGCTTACTTCTACATTCACAAAATTTCTGTCTTGCAGGAGAAATAGCAACTGTAGGAAGAAATCCCTTTAGAAATACTTTGTATGTAACATCCAAACAGAAACGTGCTTTTAACTACAGCCACCCTCAAAACACAGATTCAAGACCATTGTGTTCAATGGGAAATAGAAACATTTTCATAAGTAGCATCTCCAACTGGACTAGGCCAAGTTTCTGAGAAATGAACATTTTTCAAGTATTCATTTCAAATAGGAAAATACTTAAACATAAATGCTTGCATGAAGTCTCAGCCTATTTTGTAAATCTTTTATCAATAGCTATAAAAATAGAATCAAAGATGAGTACAGGAAAGAAAATTTAAAGTTAGTTGAAACAAACTGAAAAATTAAACTAATGGAGGACAAAATATGAGAACTTCAATAGTGCACGAGGATGAAAAACATTTAAAAATATATATTTGCAAGAACTGCTTCTTTGCAATTTTTTACTTCTTAGAATGACACTAAATATCACCATCCTCACCCTACTCACATTTCAAATTTAACAAACTAGCTAGCCCAAGTAATTACTGCAATTCATTGTTTTAAGACAAGTGCTGGCATTCATCAAAATCTGTAATAACTTGTCTTTACTCAGAGACATTTAGAAATAAAGAAAGAAAGAAAGAAAGAAATTAAATTAAGGGTTGGACTCTATTTTGATATCCATTAAAATCAAATAATACTTTTGGAGTCAAGGAATCTCTAGTGAGTTCTGCATCATATAAGGTGCACAAACTGATGACTGTTTGTTTTGTAGGAATTAGGATACCAGCTTCTCCTGATACTTTTCTGAAGGTTAATCCAGACCACATTGGATTCTTTCGGGTGAATTATGATAGTCGAAACTGGGACTGGTTAAGCAGTCTTCTGCTCCAAAACCACACAGTGAGTGTTGTAATGTCTAACCTGTCTGGTGGGTCTTTTACAAGAGGTCTGTAGAGGCAGGGGTTTTTCTGCAAATAATCTGTATATTCTTAATCCCTCTTTTCCTCTTTCCATACAGAGTTTCTCAGCTGCTGATCGCGCAGGGATTTTGGACGACGCTTTTTCTTTAGCAAGGTAAACTAATTCTCTACAGAGATTTCAACACAAGTTTTTCACTTTCTGTTGTCTAATAATTAGAATTGATGCAACCCAGGTGGTTGAAAGAAATTTTCTGACTTTGGTATGAGCTTTAATTCTATGTTGCTTTATCTTGTCCTCCAAAAGGGGTGCATTTAAGTATGCATCGTAAACTTGCATTAGCATTGCAATCAAGAGAAATGCTCCCTTTCAGTACCGTGGCAAGGAAAGAGCAGGCTTTAATTGCACAGGTCTTAGAAAGGGGTGTTTTCTCCATGTAATTAACAATAATTGAAGCACTCCAGAAGAGGTTAGGTATCCAGAAAAGCAGAGGCATGCCTACAATGCATACCAAGGCATTGAGTAGCTACCACCTCAGCTAGTAGCTTGTTTAGAAACTTGATTGGGAACTTCTAGATCTGGGGCCCAGCCATACTGACACAGATAAATTTTAGGTGATCTGTAACAGCCTCTAAGTCTCCTCAGCCTTTCAGGATGTTGCCAACCAACAATTCCTTTCTTTTTTTGTGATATTAATGTCAGTCAATTAAGGGCTGCCCACTTCCAGGCACACTGGGCTGCTGCACAATGCCAGCAGTCTTCTCACAACGGCACAACTCCTACAGTTAGGCATTGATCAACAGTGATCCTCGGTTATCTCTTTGGAAAACACCTTCCAAGTTACATTCCAGACTACTTTCTCCCGCACAAACTTTACTATTTCAGGCCTTCTAAAGTAAATAGTAAATCTAATATCTTTGAAGAAGCAAGTCCTTCAAATTCATTAAAATAACAGAAGTTATGTTTTCTCCTTCCACAGACCTGGACTTGTGAATTACTCTGTTCCCCTGGAACTCACAAAATACCTAAGAAACGAAACAGAGTATTTACCTTGGAATAGAGCTGTATCAGCTGTAACTTACCTTGCAAACATGCTCGAAGATGATAAAAATCTCTATCCCCTGTTTCAGGTGATGAAGCAAAATAAAAGCCAATCCCACTTGGGACCACTGAATCTGATAATGCAGAATCTCCCACAAGAATAATACTGAAGTTCAATGATTTTCAGTGTTGCTGAACTATTAACATTTACTTTTCAATATTGTTCTCTTAAAAAAACCCTGTAAACACTACTTTGTAGTGGTATCTGAATTACTTGAATTCTGCATTCAGGACCATGCACTTGAAGAAAAGACATTATGCCTAATTATTCTTACAATCTGTCACCATAAGGCATGTTACAGGTATTTATTAGTCAAGGCTGTCCTGCATTCAATAAAGAAGTATGTATAGGGCAGCAAAATCTCAAAACACCTGTCCTCGGCACAAAGGATGGCTATATCTCTATGTGGCAGTGAGGAGGTTTGTTAGTTGACCTAAAATTCTGAACATGGTTTAATGGTTTACTAAAGTAAGTATGTCCTGAACTTTCTGTCATCTCTGGAAAGCAGCTGTGGCAGTGTGTCCTTGCTGTACCCCAGCCTTCATCTGGGAGCACAGACAAGATTGGAGAGAAGCAGGTTGGCTTTGTCCTATCTGCACATCAGTGTTGCAAGCATTCAGACTTGGCATGCTGTGGGGATCTGGAAAGATTGTGTGTGTTCCTGTTCCTATTACTTTTCATTCAAGAGATGCTAGTTCTGAGAAAAAAATGAAGGAGAAAAAACTATTAAATTATTTAAAGATATAATTATTATTATTTAAAGAAATCTCCACACGTAACCAAAACCCTTTTTCTACCTCAGAGATATTTTCGCAATCTGGTAAAACCAATTGTGGATGAACTGAGCTGGGAAGATTCTGGAGACCATTTGCAGAGGTGGAACAATCTTTATTTTTTCCTTCTCATGTTATTGATGCATTTAAAGAATAGTTACCAGTAGGAAAATATCCCTCTCACTCTCTCTTTCCCAGGCTTCTTCGTGCATCTGTTCTAGACTTTGCCTGCAGTATGAATGACCCAGAATCTTTGAGCAATGCTTCTCAGCTCTTCAATAGGTGGTTAGAAGGAGAAACGTGAGTGCTCACATATTTTGTGGTTTGTGAAGAACACAGCATGTGACTGGGTCACTGATCTCAAGTAGGAAAGGGGGAAGAATATTTAAGTACTGTTTCTTTATTTTAGTATTCCTGCAAATCTTCGGCTCATAGTGTATCGCTATGGGATGCAGAACTCAGCCAATGAGACATCATGGAATTACATGTTCAAGAAATACCAAGAAACTTCATTAGCCCAAGAAAAAGAAAAGCTGCTATATGGCCTGGCATCAGTGAGGAACATCACCCTTTTGGACAGGTGATTTAAACACATACAGATTTCTCTTTTCCTACAGAAGCAACTGGTCACTGTTTGCTAATTCTCCTCTTCCTCTCTCCTGTGCTGTAATTTTGGTCAGATTACAGCATGAGGAATGCAACACATTTTCAAGACCAGTTATCTAACATGCCTCTTGGAGATTGTACTATGGCAGGAAAAAAGCCTTGTTCTTTTAGTGGAAAGATATTGAAGACATGGTAGTTGCTACACACAATCAACAACCTTCAGCTCTTCCAACAGTGTATTCACCCTGTGCAATTTTAGTTGCTTAATAGTTAATTATTGGGAGTAAATTAGTCATCCATTTCCTCTTTAATCAGTGAAGAGAGGCCCAACCTACAAAGCACTGCTTATCCCAGACCAGGAAAGGGGCTTAAAATCAATGGAAAGAATTGCTTTTGGGTGTTGTCAGTCACCCTCCATTAGCTCCAGTTTGCTTAGCCTAGATGTCTACTTTCTAATTAGCTAAAATTAGGCAAACAGCCTTGAGCAATTGTTATTACCAGTCCTATGAAGGCATCCACGTGAACTTGCAATGCTCCTTGAAGTGCTGTGCAGAAGTGCTCAAGCTAGAACCAAAAATGTTGAATTCATGCTGACATGGCAATGATGAGGAGTCTGGATACTGCCCCAGAGTGGTCCAGCAGACTGTCTGACAAGGCAATGATGAGGAGTCTGGATACTGCCCCAGAGTGGTCCAGCAGACTGTCTGACTTGGCAAGTATCTCACCAGGTGTTGCCCGGCATAGACACAGCAGCTACTTTAGGCTTATGTGATAACTTTGCATGTTGTTGTATCATGTAGCACTCATACAAGCAAACATCTACACCAGGGCCATTCACCACTGTATTGGAGCCCTATCTAAATACCGTAACATGGAGCAGCCTCTGCTTGAAAGAGTTCCAAGTTTAAAGGAGGTGAAACAAGGAAGTATAGAAGATTCAGAAAGAGTAAATATAAGAATTAGAGTAACTGAAATAATGGTAGGAAGCAGCTGCATTCCTAAATTCTTGTGACTGCAACAGCCATAATCTAAAGCTGTTAAATAGCTAATGGCTGACATGATTAAGACATTAATTAATTAGCTAGATCAGCCTATATTTGCAGAAAATAAAAAAATCCCTCCTAAAGCAGAGAAAGCTTGTCTCTTAATTTACTATTAAAATAACAAACAAGGAGGGAAGAGCAAACAGATTGAACAAAATTGTCCATTACATATAGCGACAAAGAAGACAATCCTTAATCCCAACACACAGCAGCTTGAAAGGGTGTTCTTCTGCAGCTGCTGCTGTGAATCCATGGCCATGCTACTCATCTCCCTGCAAACATGTGTGCTTCACCCCATCAGTCAAAACCATCTGTGCCATAACTGGAAGTACAACTGCAGCACTTGCAGGCATGCTCTGCCCAAATGAATTTTAATTTTGTATGGATAAAAGTTTCCAAACAAACAGCACAGATGTCAATGTGAGCAAGCCACCTGTGCATGTATTCATGGTCCTTGTAAGATCTTTAAAGTCTGGACTACTACTTCTTAACAGGCTGAACCACTAACTGATCCAGACTTGTATACTCTACTGCATTAAAATATAGGAATAATAATGGGGTTTGCCTATTTTCAAGTAGAGACATAAACTCTACTCACTTTGCTAAAGAGATTCCTAATTTAGATTTCTTTCAATACAATTATCTCTTGACACAAGTTATATTTTAGATCTGTGTACTTTACCTTTAAAATGCTGTAGGAAAAAAGTAATATTCCTGTTCAGAAATGGCTCTCATCAATTCCTGTGGCATTTCCCTTAGATATCTGAAATATATTTATGACACCAACCTCATCAAAAGCCAAGATGTGTTCACGGTCCTGAGATACATCTCATATAACACCTATGGGAAAACAATGGCCTGGGACTGGATACGACTGAACTGGGAGTACTTAGTTGACAGGTACCCAAATGAACTCATGGAAACTACATCCACCTGTAAATCTTGTTACATGCCATGTTTTTCTGTGTTTTCATTGTACAGCTATAATCACTGACTTTTGCAAAATTGAAACTGAAAGCTTATTCAACACAATTATATCCATTTGCTGTGAAAAAAGGACTTTGTTGCTAACTTGAAAACCGTTCTTTCTCAAAAGGATCACTACCAGTAAATGGTGATCAAGGAGAGAAAGTTTTACCAAGGCCACAGAAATCTGGTTCTTGCATGGAAATTAGTGAATCAAGTCTCCACTCTTGCAACTGATTTCATACCAAGAAGACAGAGTATAATTTTTTTTTTTAAATTTTATTCTAATGGTAATAGCAGGCAGCAGACATACAGATGAACAGTGGAAGTAATAGCAAACCTTTTAGCTTTTCTCCTCAATATTTGAGTGAGTTATCTCTCTTTCCATCTCCTTTCTAAGTTCTTGGTGAAGGCAGAGAAGGAAAGCATATCTGCAAGCCTAGAGCTGTGATCTGGACAGTTTTTATATTGCTGAGCAGCAATATTCCTAACTTTCAGCCTGAGACAATCAGCAATTACTTTAAAAAAATGATTCTACCATAAGAGATCACTCCATTAGTAAACATATTTAAGAACAGCTCAGATATTATGTAGGAGTGCTATTTTTCAACTATTTCAAAAAATGCTGAAATTTGAGTGTACTTGCTTTATTGTAACACAATTAGAAGTTTAAGCTTCAGATAATTATGGTTTTGCACCAAACATCATTTATTAAATTGTTTTTCTAGATTCACTATAAATGACAGAACCCTTGGTCGAATAATAACTATTGCTCAAACCTTCAACTCTGAGCTCCAGCTTTGGCAGGTATGGTGACATCAATTCTCTTGGATTTAAGTCAATATATTTAACTATCTTCTGGGCAGGAAACTTACTTTTTGTCGTCTAAATGCTTAAAGCAGCAGGAGTTAACTGTAAAACTATTCCAGTGCTACTAGCATGAGCTTATAGGTCTCTCCCAGTCAGGATTACCCCTGCCTGTGTCTTTGTAAAAAGCCGCTTGCCCAATAGCAGCATTATTTACTTCACATAAATTCCTTTTCTTTTTTCCAGATGGAAAATTTCTTTGAAAAATATCCTAATGCTGGGGCAGGAGAAATGCCCAGGAGTCAGACACTGGAGCAAGTGAAGAGCAACATTGAATGGCTAAAAGAAAACAAGGAGGAAATAGAAACATGGCTGAATGCACAGTAAGGCTTCAAAGTCTTACTTTGTGAAAAAGATCAGGTACTCAGATCTTCAAAGATGTTTAGCAATGTGGATTTCTCACCTAGGTACCTTGGAGGACTAAGACCTAATATTTTTTTCTACAAACACTCAAGAGACCATGCCAGAGCAATGTTTGTGTAGTTGCTTAGTAGAAGTAGCTTTACATGTTGAGAGCTGAATTTGCCTGAACAAACAGGACAAAGGTTTAAAGTCACTCAAAGCAGAAGTGATGGCAGAACTGGTGTCCTTGCTGATCACTCTGGTATCACTCCTTATGCACATCACTCTGCAAAGCTACTTCTTGGTTTGCACAGAAGTATATCTCATACACTCAGGGATTCCTTTCGAAGTGTACCTCATAGGAGCTTTCTCCTGAAGGAAAGGGAATTAAACAGCAGTTCTGACATTGTCTGAAAATCATCCCCTATATTTATAGCTGTAAAAATTCTATGTCTGGGATTTAGGTTTGCTTTCTGATACTACAGAAAGGCCAGTTAGGGTTTCCTCTCAATTGATTTTTGAAGTTTAACTACCAGTACACAAGGGATCAATATTATCAACTTCTTTTTCAATGTTATTAGTTGGGATTCTGTAGCTTAGGGTAAGGGTTGTCTTGGTTACTTTTGTCTTATTTCTAAATCTTTAAAAAAAAAAAAAGATAACTTGTGGCAGCCAATACTGCAAACAAGATATGCTTTACTTACTGCTTCTTTTCTTATAGAAAAATAAAATTTAAAAACTACATGAAATCTCAGTCTCTTTCTGATGAAATGATGAAACTTCATGGGTTATAGAAAAACAGCTGTTACGTAGCTCAAATGTGCTGTACATAATAGCTTCAGTGACTTCTGTGGGGGAAGAAATCTATTAACTCCTCTGAGAAAACACATAAAAAATGGGAAATGCACCCAGAGGGATCAGATGAGTCCCACTGCTGCAGTTGAGTTTATTGCAGGACTACAGACAGCAAAGAAAGAATTCTCAGTCCCAAGTCCCTCTGCCCTTGTGATGCTGGAGAAAGCATCAGGGTTACCCTGCCTGTCTCTCCCAAGCTGGAAGTTGGGAGTCTTGGAGTTCCCAGATTTCCATGTGCTATGTCCTGACACTGGACAAGCAGCAAATGTGTGCATCTTCTTGCCTTCTCCCTGGTCTCCTGAGCAGAGACCATAACCAGCTAGAGCCAATGTCTGTCCAGATGTCCTGGGAGCAGGATCACAGAGCACCTCATAGTAGGTAGCCCTGGGAGATTTCATGCACAGCTGTCAGGAAACTCTGCAGTTGGATCAGAGGACAGAAGCATGAAAAAGCACTTCTCTTACCTTCATTCGGCAATGCTATGCAAAGGGAAGAGGAGATGACTGTAAGGTACAGAAATTTCGGTGCAGGCTACATGCTTGCCTCTGGGCCTTGGTGCAGCACAGAGGACTCCAGAACAACTTATATAGTCCCAGATGGAAACACTTTACCCCACTTCCACACTACATTCAAGGCTGGAACTGTTTTGTGCCTCCCTCTAGACACCCAAATAGCTGTGACAAGCCCAGACAAATCTGGTGACAAAGTCAGTTGTCCTATTGCGCTAGTTTTGGCTGGGATAGAGTTAATTTTCTTCACCATAGCTGGTGTGGGCTGTTTTTCATTCATACTGGAAATAGTGTTGACAAAACAGAGATGTTTTCATTACTGCTGAGCAGTGCTTACAGTGTCAGGGCCTTTTCTGCCTCTCACACCACCCCACCAACAAGGAGACTGAGTGTGCATAAACTGGGAGAGGACACAGCTGAGACAGCTGATCCTAACTCATCCACAGGATATTCCATACCATAGTGCATCATGCCCAGCATACAGAGATGGAGGGGAGAACAAGGAAGGGACAGACATTCACAGTGATGGCATTTGTGTTCCCAAGTAACCATTATGTGTGATGGAATTCTGCTTTCATAGAGATGGCTGAACACCTGCCAGCTCATGTGAAGTGGTGAAGGAATTCCTTGTTTTGCTTTACTTGCATCTACAGCTTTTGCTTTAATTAGCTTTTAAACTAGTAAACTATCTTTATCTCAACCCATGAGTTTTCTTGGTTTTACCTGCTCAATTCTCTCCCCCATACCACTGAGGAGTGAGCAAGTGGCTGTGTGAGGCTGAGATGCCAGCTGGGGTTAAAACACAAGACCTGTCAAAGGAAAATGTCAGTCATTTGCCTCCTACAAACAAAACATGGCAGGATTTTCACTAACAGTGGTTACAACTTGCTAGAGACACCAGCTGCTCTTCAAGGTGAGGAGGTGGCAAAGGGCCAGGCAATTCCTTCCAGTTTTTCTTGTTGCTCAATTCACAAACAGAGAACAGTGAAAGTGAAGCAGCTGCCCATACCCAAAACCACCAGCAGCAGACAGGGAGCAGATAGTCCTTGGACAGCTGCCAGCTCAGTACGACATACGACAACTCACCTTCACTATTGTACACTTTTAGTGAACTCGAGTAGAAGCCAAACAAAACCTCTTTTGGTTTCAAGGTCACAAACAGGTTTGGTAGCATCACACAGTAATGCCGTCAGCGCAGTGTATCACTGTGACTATCAACAGTACAATCGTCTCTGAAAATTTTTCTGTGTACAGTATGTTTTGATTGAAGGTTTTTAATTTCAGCTGGCCATGATGTGCAACATTGCAAAACCAATATGAAGATATCCAAGCACACAGCTCAGTCATTTTCCCTTTCAGAGATGATTTAATGAAATTTTGGCAAAAAGAACTGATTTTATCAATTTTGGCAAAAAGAACTGATTTTATCATTCATACATTTCTGCCACAAGCTGCTGTAGAAAGAGAAGTATGACTATTATGGGAATGGTACAAGATTAAGAAGTTACTTTAAGATATTTTTATCCCTTGTTACATGTAACCTCTACTACCACCAAGTGGGACTAGGCTGGCCGACTTTGTCAGCTACAGCAGTAGGCTTTCATCAAGGAAAACATAGGAAGTAATGAAGATTTTCTATGATGCTGGAAAGCTACAGCGAAAGCAGCCTTCATCCAAATCACACAATACCACTGTTTCAGACAAGACACATATTGGTAGCATTGTGCATCACTGTAGTAGAAAGAATAAAAAAGGTCAGAGAGAGAAAGAACAGAAAGATATCGCTGAAGCACAGAGAGAAAGAGAAGCCAAGGACAAGCTTGAACAGCTACTGAGCTCATGGTCCTGGGTCAGTGCGGGAGAGAAGGAGAGTTTTTAAAGAGTGAATGAAGCAATTGCCACCTGTCATTTGATTCTCATTCTGTTCAGGAAGTTGTGACCAATTGCAGCTTTTGTGCCTGAGCCACAGTGGAACAGAGAGAGTTTTAACTAGTGCTTGGATACTTTTGATGTTACAAAAAGGTTAGCTGGATTTCTACGCTGATCTTAAGTGGGTCAAGGAACATGGAAGACAGTCCAAAAGCCCCAGAAGGCAGCTGTTTTTATGATAGGGTAAAGGTTCTGTCAATTTTAAATAATGTTCTCTAGATTATGCAGCACCCTTGCTACCTTTAAATTGCTCATGGAGAATGTACTGTATGGCATGTGCCTCTTTCAGACTGTTTGTCTGAGATGGATAACAAATCTGGTACATGCTAAATCTTTCAGTCAGGAACTGGTGCATTTATAAATGGCCTGTGATAAGCTTAAGAATGCCAATTTGAAACTGAATCCAAAGAAATGTGAACTGTTTTAAAAAGAGATAATTTTCCCTCGGTCATTCGATCAGCAAGGAAGGAATTTCTACTGATAAAGCCGAGTGAGGGAGTGCAGAACCAGCTGGCCCCTTAGATCCACACAGCTTTTTGAGACTCTGCTGTTCCTATTGTACCACACCAAAAGCTATTGCAGGCAGTGAGGCAGAGAAACATCTTGAGTAATCAAAGTGCAATGTGGTGGAGTTAAAGAGGGGCCACTTACAACTTTTGCAGTGTTGCCTTACACCAGCTCTGCAAATCCGTCTCATATCGGATACAGCTGTGTGTCCTGTAGAGCCTGAGCCCATGGGCCTCAGGAGGCTTTAAGCCTGATAGGAGCATGAAAATGCTTTATCTTGATAATTCAGGTAAAGAAACAACTGAAGACATTGTGTTACTGCACAGGGCAAAAAAATGAATAGCACCAATGGGAACACCAAGGCGCCTGCAACTCCCTGACTGAGCCAGTTTCTAAACCAGCAGTTAAGATCACTATGAGTATGTAGACACAAAAAAAAAAGACCCCCACCTTAAACATATGGTATGTCTGGTATTTGTTGGCATTTCTTGGCATTTTTTGTGATGGCATTTTCCAGCAGCTTTTGGGGCTCAAGGTGAGAAGGAAAAAGCCAGCCTATGCTGGGCACAGGAACCCCTAGATAAACAGGGCCTGAAGGATAGGAACTTCTGCTGCTAGCAACAATAACACCATACTGCCAGATTAAAACTTTATCTTGCGTTATATGTATCCAGCTACGAAAATTAGTCAAACAAGGTTGAGTTTGCTTTCCCAAGTGTTTACACAGAATAAAGTATTCCATTAGAAGTCAGTTGTCCTGGAGGTATTTCAACTTCACATCCACACCTATGGCAGTTGAATATATGCCTCTATGTGGAAAACTGATACAGAAAGATATAGGTATATGAGAGTAAGGAAATACTCTCTAGCTCACAGGGACTACAGTGGTTCACAAGGCTGCCCAGTTACCTGAATTTTTCCAAGATATGCTTCAGGAAAAAAAAACAAAACAAAACAAAACAAAAAAAACTCCCCTGCAGATACATTTATAAAGCATCTGAAACATATATGGTTCAGGTAAGTCTGAGAGTTTCTGGCTTCCCAGTGTACATTCTAGAGTCATGAGGGAAGAGCAAATCCTGAAAAATGTGACCATAACATCGTGTGAAAGAAAATGATACGAATTCTGTTGCTGCAGAAATGTCTATTGTGCTTGTAACAATACCTAAAATCTAAAAAGTACCATTAGTAAGTAGCACTTACTAGTTTCAGTAATCCATCACTTCCATATCAATCCTCTATTCTTCACAAACTGATATCTAGAGACTGCTACCAAGCTGACATTTTTTTGCTGATGATTTAATGATGCTGAAACAATATGCATGGATGGTCTCAAGAACCAGGTAGCCAGGGAAAGGAAGATAGCCAAGCATGAGAGATGACTGGAGCCTAACTCTTCAAAAGGAAGGCTGGAGGTACATGGTCATTATTTTAGTAAAAAGCAAAAGTTAATGTGAAATAGATGTTGCAGTTATAAATGTTATATCTACCACACAACCTTCACCCAGCTTAAACTATCAAAGTTAATTTTCCTTTGGAGATGGATGAGATGGCCAGGTGACTTCTAAATATTCTTCCCAATATTTTCTTTAACTCTTTGCAGTGAATGAGGGACTGGTCACTGATATGATTTCTTCCAAGGAGTGCAAGGCGAGACATGGGTGATGAGGTTCTGCCATTCCAGAGCTCCCATTCTGTTTTGCCTACTGTCAAATGCATTTTGACAGCATAGGTCAGCAAGGAAGCCTCTCCAACTAGGAACTGCAAACCCCTGAGCTACAGAGCTCATATCTGTAGCAGTTCTGCAACTAAGGGCTGGTTTTTATGTCTTTCTCAAAGAAGAATCCTGAAACCAAAAAACAGAAGGATGCATTTTGGAGGATTGCTAACATAGCTATTAGCCAGAGCAAAAGTTGAGGAACCTCATGCCAAAAAAGGCGTTAAGCTGTAGGTCAAGTTCTCATCAGCCAAAGGAGTTACTGTGGCAGCCTAAGAGAAAGATTTTCCAGGTGTCTGGTGGGCAGCCAAAAACTGATTGGATTCATTTATTTTAGCAAATAGTCACTTTCAGCAAACTGAAATTATGGCCCACCCAGGTTTCTTAAGCAAATTCAGCTGGAGAAAACACTACAGACCTGAAGTTACATAAACCCTGATGAAAAGTCATCACCTCTGCTTTTTCATGGGCTGGAGCACTTGCAAAGAAAGCAAACAGATCAAGGCTCAGTTCTGCCTCCTCCAAAGAAATCCACATGAACACTTCCACACGACTCTACTGGGCCTAGCCTTTCAAATTTTCCCGTAGTACTTAAATAATAGCCAGAATCAAAAGTAATTAGTAACTTCCTAGTTTGTTGCTTCACATGAGCACCTGAGAACACAGGATTGCCAGTATTAGTATTTTATTACAGAGTATTTTTATCATTACTTTATTTAAAGATGGATCCTTTAACAGAGGCTGCTAACAAGCTCAGATCTGTATCAGTAGGCCCTAAGTAATTAGAAATGTAGAGGAGCCCCATTCTGTAGTACAGTGGTTTGAGTAATAGCCTGAAAGGGCAGACATGTGGTTTAAAATTCTCTCCAGCAGAAACAATCATTCATGAAGTCTTCCACTTCCCGCACAAGATCTCCAACCACTGCATGTAAGAGGTATTCCTCTCCTCCAGTGCTCTTGTAAATGGGGCCCTTATTTTACCCTACCACCCCAAGAACTCCAAACCAAAATGCTCAGTTCTGTGCACGGGAATATTTCTATGTCAGGCAAGACAAGACTTCAGGTTTCCATTTCTTCAGCAGAAAACAAAGCTTCCTTCAAGCTGTGTAGAAACATGCTCCTTCTCCCTAATTCAGGAGAAAAACAAACAAAAATGTGCTCCTCCACTAAATGCCCCAAAATAACATAACTGTTGGCTTCACAGACAAGTTGTTCAGCTCCCCAGCCCAACTGCAACAGAGGAAAGACAAGCTCCAGGCACAAAAGACAACCAGTGCAAACTAGGAGGTGAACCAGAGCAAGCTATCCCCTCAGGTATCACCTTAGCCACAAAACAGAAGCACACAATTGAGCAATTTGAGAAGGGCTGATGCGAGCTAGGGCTGGTTTTAATGAACATCGAGTCAGTCACCAAGTATTACAAAAAAGAACGGCCAACCAGCAAAGCCAACACATAATTAACATTGAAACACCACAACCAAGTGCAAAATCAGCCATGGCTAAAATCAGATTGTAGGAGGGGGAAGTCAGGTACAACACCAAAGGGCACATCTAAGCTGGCACTAGCATGGCCTAGTGAGAAAGTCAGGGCTAGCCCAAAGGAGAGCATTCATGCAAACAAGGTGCTACAGTAACACACCAATATGGCACCTTCTGTGCTGCACCCTGGACAGACCCCTCCTCACGTCCCCTACTCATGGTTGCAGATGCACACCTAGGAGAAAACTGAGCAGAGCAAGAAAGGTTTGGCCATCTTTGCATTTTGAATGAATGGAGAACAACTCATTAGGCCAAAACTGCTCGTTCTGCTCCGATGGATGGGTAGGTTTACTTGGGAAAAAAACATTTTTGGGGTGCCTGCCGGGCTGCTGAGGTGAACATGGAAACAGTGTGCAGGATAGGGAAACAGAGAGGCAGTGAAGTTACCAGACCAAGTTGACACACACACAGCTTGTGTTTTGTTTATTTAAACACTCCTGGCTTAGGGGCTAACAGTTCTGCAGAAAATATTTAAGAGTTCTTTGCAAAATATTGAAGGTATTTTTATTCTTTAGTCGGGACTACTTGCATAGGAGATTAATGCAATCTGTCCAAGACAAATCAGATGGGGAAGATTAGGGACAGGAAAAAAAGCAAGCATCAGAAAACATATTAGTGAAATATCATTAAGTTTTTACTGTGGGAAATATATTATTCCAAAAACATGTGTTAAAGCAAAATTAAATTTCTGACTGTAATTTTAGGAGTTATTGCTCAAATATTTCTTAAAATGCAAAACAAAAAATTTGATCTATTTGCTGTGTTCACTAGAAAAACAATGAGAATTGGTGGTCTGGGAAATATGGTTTTTCCCTGCACTGGACTGTAATAGCTAGAGAGATTTTATGGTTAAACAAATCTTTAGCAATGGAAATAGATAATCATGAAGATGCATCATGGTGATGAACTTCTTTTCCTCTTGTCAAAGAAAGAAAAAAAACTACTTTATGGGAGATAGAGGATGTGTAGTGAATTTTTTCCCTGCTTTTATTTCTTCACAGTGTATTAAGAGCAGCCTCTAGTGACAGTTGGTAGCCACTACATTTAATTATACTGGCTTTAATGCAGCGTGCAGAAACAGAAATACCTCCTTAACTATTTATAATACATCTTCAAAAAATAAACAGAACTGTCCCAACCTGGTCTTCGAGACCAGTCACTAGGCACACAGGGGCTTCTAAGTAACATTGCATAAAACTACTTAACCTAGAATAAATGGTAATCATAAAGGCTAAAATTTATAGGTATGAAAATAAAAACAACCAACCCATATAATAAGTTTCTATGTCACTTTTTAAGGTTACATTTAACCATTCTAATCATAAAATGGCCTGGGTTGGAAGGGGCCTTAAAGATCATCTAGTTCAACCCCCTTGCTGTAGGCAGAGACTCCTTCCATTAGACCAGGCTGCTCAAAGGTCCTTGAACACTTGCAGGGATGGAACACCCACAGCTTCTCTGGGCAGCCTGTGCCAGTGCCTTACCACCCTTGCAATAAAGAATTTCTTCCTAACATCCAATTTAAACCTACCCTCCTTTTGCTTGAAGCCATTCCCCCTCGTCCTATCCCCACATACCCTTGTATAATGTTCCTCTCCATCTCTCTTTTAGGCTCCCCCTAGAGTCTCCCTACTGGAAGGCTGCGGTAAGGTCTCCCCAGAGCCTTCTCTTCTCCAGGCTGAACAACCCCAATTCTTTCAATCTGTCTTTACAGGAGAGGCACTCCCATCCTCTGACATCTTTGTGACCCTACACCAGTTTTGGTCCAACAGGTCTGTGCCCTTCTTACACTGGGGGCCCAGAGTTGCCCCCTGTGTAAGTGCATCTCCCCAGTGCATCCCACACTGCTTTGTATGCAGCCCAGAACACAGTTTGGCTTTCTGGGCTGCAAACACACATTCCTTGGTCATGTTTAGTTTCTCATCCACCAAGTCCTTCTCATCAGGGCTGTTCTCAATCCATTCTCTGTTCAGCCTGTATTTGTGCTTGGGATTGCCATGGCCCAGGTGCAGGACCTTGGCACTTGTCCTTGCTGAACTTCACGATATTCACCCAAGACCACCTCTCAAGCCTGTCAAGGTCCCACTGCATGGCATCCCTTCCCTCCAGTGTGTTGACCACACCACACAGCTTAGTGTTACTGGCAAACTGCCTGAGAGTGCACTCAATCACACTGTTCACATTGCCAACGAAGATGTTGAACAGCCATTGGCTGGTCCCAATACCAACCTCTGAGGAATGCCACTCGTCATCAGAAACTGCTAAAAATTCAAGTTATGTTTCAAAAAGCAGCAGTCACTGCCATGATGACTCAAAAGGCCAAACACTCAGAACACAAGACAGTCACATTGAGCTTGCATACACATCTGTACACAAAAGGTGTGCTGGATTCTGGCATGATGGCTATTTTACCTCATGCAGTTTTTAGCAACTTAAAAAAAGCTTCCTGGCAATACCAGGCATGTGTAATTTGCAACAATCATAAATGCCCATAAACTCCCTAACATCATTCTGAGCTATGGTTTTGGTTTTTTTTTTAGCTTTTTTCACTGACAGCAATTGAGACATTAAGATATTTCATCTTCTTGCAAAC
This sequence comes from Irena cyanogastra, assembly GCA_013397155.1. Lineage (NCBI taxonomy): Eukaryota > Metazoa > Chordata > Aves > Passeriformes > Irenidae > Irena > Irena cyanogastra. The sequence goes on along the minus strand of VWZV01017125.1, from coordinate 1,728,080 downwards.
TTGTCTTTCTTTTTGGAAATACACAGACAAACATACACACACACTTGTGCTTTGAGGGACTGTGGAAATAGGCACCTGTGATTGTGTGGGGTGCCTGTGCTCAGCAAAATGCTGAGGGGTCATGGCAGGACCCAAACGAGCTCTGGCTGCCTGAGGTGTGGCTGGGAATGACAAAGCCAGGCAGTGTCCTCTCAGTTCTGCCAGTAGCCCACAACAATGCCCTTAGCATTTCCAAAACAGGCTTATGTTTGTTTTTTTAATCCATTGCTTTGGGGAGTCATATGTTCTTTTATTCCTCACTGAAAAGAAGTTAGGAAATATTTGTTTAAGAAGCCTGAGCACCTGCCTTTAAAGTAATTTCTTCATTTACAAGGAAGGACTCATCTACCACTGCCTGTGGCGGCTGCTCTCCTGCAGCCATGGCTCTGCCCAGAACTCTGGAACATTGCTCCAGCCAGTCAAGTTTCACTTATAGAAAATGAACCCAGATTCACAGTCATGATAATGTCTGTAGCCTCAGCATTTCAGCAACACTTCTGCAGCATTACAAAGGGAGGCTGGAGAGCCAGAGCGAGTTCAGGAATGTTGTCCCAGGCAGGACAGCAGCAGGGCATCAGGCACCTGTCCTCTCAGCACCACAGTGCAACCCCTCTCCCTCAGCCAGGCAGGCAGGCTGGAAGGAGAAGCTGCCAGAGGGATGAGCTCCTTCTCATGGCTGGCTTCCAATGGGCTATGGAGAACAAAACCTTGCACCCAGTGGTGGGGCAGTGCTCACCCTGGCAGGCACAAGGGTTTGAACATCAGGTGCTGGTATTCAGGCATGTCTGCTGCCTCCCCTCACACCTACCTCCCGTGGTGGGGTGGCCTTGCTCTTATGCAGTCTGAGGGGGCTGAAGCCTCTTCCAAACTCTCATCTCACACCAGTCGAGCTGCTGGTTCACTGTTTTGAAGTATAAAGCCTCTCCTGAGAGTGGAGGAGAGGCCCTGTCACTGGGCCCCGGGCCACAGCTGAGTGGAGTTCTGTGGCCTGGCATCCCCAGCAGCTGCACCCCTCCAGCACCTGGGGTGGCTCTGGCTTCATCTCCCATCCCTGGCTCTCCTAAGGTCACCATCGTGAGGGAGATAGATCTCTCTTAGGGGTCCAGGAGACTGCCAAGCATTTGTGTCTGGACATAGCAGGCAGGGCCATGGGAGGGAGAAGGAAAGGCCCTGGCAGCATCCTGCGTGACCTGCAGCGCACATTCCCCTGCACAGGGCCGGGCAGCACCCAGACCTTGGGCAGGTCGAGCCCCCCGCACCGCCGGTGCACCCGGGAGGGCAGGGGTGGGTGGCCGGCTGCTCTCCCTACAGCCGCTCATCGGACGCTAATCCAATCACCCCGCTAATGAAATCAGGCTGTGCCGCTAATGAAATCACCCTGCAGCAGCTAGCAGGGCTTCACAGTCCTGCTGCTGTCAGCATCGGGTCGGCTGCGCTGGTGGGCACCCTCTGCCCAGAGCCCCCGGGCTGCCCCGGCAGTACGGGCTCCAGGCCTGTGGCACAGCGGGCCCCGTCCTGCCAGCAGGCAGAAGGGAGCAGAGAGCAGCATGGCTCCAAAAAAGACACCAGTTTCTGGTTTTACTTCCCTGCGAGCATGGGCTTGCTCGGGGAGCTGCTCTCCACGTGTCCTGGGAGGGCACACCGCCTCGGTGGAGCCTTCCTCAGGTGCCACATGCCTCCCCAGACCATGTGGCAGGGACACTCAGGAACGTAGCTGGTGTCTACATCGTTCGTGGCCACTGCACAGCCAGCTTCGGGATAATGCTGCTAATGAATGTTCCCCACAAATTAGCAGAGAGGCATCCCAGCACCCTGATCCTGGCCTCTCTGGCGTTTATTCCCGAGTGTTTCCCAAGTATTTATCAAAGCAAGAAAGGACAAGCTTTTCCTTATGAAATGCTTTATTTCTGATACTGTCATGCCAACAGGTTAGAAGGGGGTAAAAAGAATGCTAATGCTGTTTCCTTTAAATATGTATTTTTTTTCCCTCAGGTGACTTTTGAAGATGCCACAAAATACGCCATATTAATGTTTCTTTTTTGCATTAAAAGCTGCTGGATGCAGGGGGGCAAATTGAAGCATCCAGATCATGTTTGGAGCGAAGTCTACCTTAAATTGGATGTTTGGGTGTCTTTCAAGCAACTTGGAGCTGAAAGAAATTAAGGAGATGGTGATAACAGTATTATTTGTATGAAACTTATTCATAGAAAAGGCTTTAGCATTTGTCAAGCTAGTGTGCTCCTAAAAAGGTCTGCTAGTTAACTGGTGTGTTGTTTAAGGGAAGATTTTAATGGTGTAGGAGGCATAAGCCTTTGTAAATAATATTATCTTAAATGCAGAAGGCCTTATCATGCACTCCTTGCTCAGGCAAGTCTCCTCTTGGGATCATCTGGAGTTTTGTGTAAGAAGCACAGAATCAAGTCCATAATGACCCAGCTGCTTAATCAAGTGGTTCAGGGAAACACATTTAAGCACTTTTCAGGCACATCTGCTAGACATCAGTACTGCCGTGATCTCACTAGAGGGAGCAATTTATTTTGAAATATTAGTCAATATTAGCTCAGCGCTTAGCTGGGCCACCAGTGGGTCAAAATTAAGGAGACTTTTCTCAAGCAAATACACATTTTAAGATACAAAGACAAACAAGGGGAATAGAGAAATGAAAAGACAATGATAGTTAAAAATCCCAGCTTCTGAAACAACGAGTTGTAAACAGAAAAAGGATTTTGTGTGACATATGGAGATGATTTTTATCATGTTTTTCCTGCTGAAAAATCTACAGTAGAGGTTCTGTTCCTCTTTCCAGTAGAAATTCCTGTTTTCGGGAATTACGGATCGTTTTGGTTGGCCCTGGATGTGAGATTTTAAAACATGGATAAGCTATTCCCTTTTTTTATCATAGGCTGTAAAAGGAAATAAATTCCCAGATGCATCGAGATTCTGAGAAGCATTACTAGCACTCAGACTCTGTCAACATTTCCATCTAAAACTATTATTTAATGTAGAGTCATAAACACCTTTCTGTAAACATTTATTTAGTGCCTGACAAGATCTCCCCTCTGAAGGGGTGAGGGATGGTGTTGTCTCAAAAAAACAGGGGTTTAAAACATTTTTAATGATATCTTTAAAGGCTGTGTTCTAAATCTGTCATGGTTCAATACTGTCCTTATTCTAATTCTATATTGGGGTAAGTTTGTTCTGGACTCATACAGTGCCTGGCACAGTAAGGTTCTCAGAGACCCAAGGCACTGCAGTGAAAGCAAATAATACAGATTTAATACTGACTGTGTTTATGCAGTCTGACCCTGAGTACTGCTTAGCTCCTGGGTTCTGCTGTCTGGCTCAGCTACGTCGTGACTTTGCGTTGGGGTGAAATGTGGGAATATGATCCCTGTGCTTTGCCCCCTGCCCAGTCTGGAGGAAGGAAAGGGGGTCCGTGGCCTAGCAGGGAGCCAGAGGGACCTCCCTGAGGTGCAGTAACATGGAGCACTGCTGTCCCATGGGCAAGGCACAGCCACCAGGATTTAATCCCTCCTCACAAAGCCCAAATGATCAGCTTGTGCTTCTGTGTGAGCAGGAGCTGGGTCTTTGTTTCATGTGCTCAGCAGTCTCTGTATGCAACATCACCGAGTCTGTTTGCTCTGGTGGCTTTTTGATACAGCCTTTAAAAGCCCTAAATTTGCCATCTGGTCCACTAAAGAGGCGCACCAACTGTGTGATACAATTTGCAGGATGAGAGCTGAAAAGTTGTATGTTAGTAAGTGAAATAACATCACTGCCACCTCCCAGATGTATTAGACCAAAATTACTGTTATAAGCAGAAATTACAAGCATCACAGTTAACTAACTGGAGATTGTGCTGGCTCTGTGCCTTATTGAAACAAAAATCAGTTGTTATTTTCCAGATCTGACACACACGCAAAGGATGGCTTTACGCCCATACCCTCGCTGCATTTCGGGAGGCTGGATGGAGGTATGTGCTCTGCGCTCCCCCAGGCTCTGGCCACGTGCTGGTACAGAGAGCACAATGGTATGCTTAAGGAAGCCGTGCTGGCGATACAGCATGATCCGCCTGGATCTAGGTGCCATTTATCACAGCGTAAGAAACTGACCCCAAGGAAGGGAAGAGGAAAAGGAGAGCTGTGCAATTTTCATCTCTGTCACGACCTGCAAGAAAAGCCTGGCTTTAACTGCTGCTGACATTTTACTGTTGAGAAAATCAAATCTCAATTTTCAGTGGAAAATTTTAAAAGAATGGTAAGTGCAAGTGAGTGCAGATGTAAGGCTACCTTCAAATGTGATCAAATAGTGGAAGAAAATAACTTTCTATAGCTTTAATCTCTACTAATCCACTAGGTTGGGGTTTACTTGTTGCAGATTGAAATTTTCTGATAATGCTTTATATAAAAACATCCAGTCCTGGTTTATTCTACTTGCTTTAGTCTATAGGTGAATAGAGATTTAGTAGATGTGCTGTCAGGCAAGGAGGAAGCAAAATCTGACATACTGACAGAACGTGACTAATAACCAGTTCATACCGAAAGTCTTTTTGTTAACATTGATGTATCTCCCTTGCTAAGAGAGCAGGCAGAAGTCTGCTTGGTTCTTTCAACAAAGCACTGAAGCACAAATCTAACCTTAACTATGTGAATATCACTGAGCTTTTATAGGTATAACTAGTGTTAGAAATTTCAAAATATTTACATATTCATTTAATTGCTGAGGGATCTTCCACTGCTTCAAGAACATTTCCAGAAAGAAAATTCTGAATACTTAAAGGAGATTTTAAAATATTGAACAAACATGGGAAAAAATGCCTTCATATGCCTGCCTTCCAGTTTATGATAATTTTGATCATTTCTGGTGGTGCCTGCTAATGTGTGTGTGTGTGTATATGTGTACATAGATTTTTTTTTTCTGTTTTCTTAGAATTATTGCAGCACCTATCTTTATAGCATTGGATCAGATAGTACTGATGTAATTGAATGGTAAGTAGCACATAGGAGACCATGTAATACCTAAAAATTCCTTTAGCAGCTTAGCTGAACTGAGGCAGCAGCAGTAGCCTGGATTCTGGAACGCTTGATTTCTATTGAAAATCCTGAGTGGCTTAAAACCCAATCTAAACAAGTATGTATGTAAAGTGCACTAAAGTGTCCATAATCCTTTAATATTTAATAAATCCATAATATTTAGTTGTCCATTCCATAAGAAACTTCTTTATGGACCAAGGCTCTTTTGGACTAGCAGCAGGGTTAACAGGACAAAGTTAGCTATTAACAAATTTATGATTTTGTTTCCCATTAAAATGTGTTGCCAGATTAATGAAGATTGAGATTCTTAGCATTAGATGCATTTTAGGAAAACTTCAGAGGGCTCTGTATTGCTATTATTTTTAAATGTTTGGTATTACATGTAAAGCCAAACGTGTTATGTGTAAAAAAATAACTAGAGATGTTGCATTTTTTTTGCAATCCTCAAGCACAAATTTCTTCCTTTCCCACATTTGGTTGGAGGAAGAGGGGTTAAGCCTCTGCATTCACCAAACTACAGCTAGTTCACAGGAGCAGATTGCTGTACAAAATCCACAAAGGCATCCAGTAATCAATTCTTTGGAGGAAAGTGGGTTCGTCTATTTTTGCTACAAGGAAAAGTTGTTTTTTGCAAAAAGCCCTTTGCCCTTTGCCATATGAATTAGCAGTACACTGCTGTTAGTCTAAGTGGATTAAAAAAGAGTAAAGACTCCTGGTCAATGAAAGCCTGCTCTATAGCTAGATTTTGTACAAGTGTAACTGTGTCAGTTGGAGAGGGGGAAGCACAGGGGGGGTCTTTCAACTTCATCTACAGCTCCTGGTATCAATGCACTTACAGTGGCGGAAGGTGCTTGCAATTCATTCCTTTTCCTGGTGAAGAATAACAACATCAGTATGGGGTCTTTATGTGGGTATAATTGCAGTCACGATATGGGGCAGAGGGGAATGGCTGTGTTTGTGCTCTTATGCCCAAGTGGTGGCAGAGACACAGCTCCTGTGTGCAGACACAGCCGAAATAATGCGCTTCCCAAGGAAGGCAGCGGTGCCGTTCTGCAGCTATAAAGCACTGGGCTTAAGAATTCTGCTTGTGAGCATATCAAGCAGCTTGGCATGCTGACTAGATAAATGTTTAAAAATAAGTCTAGTACCCAAGCTGACAAGCTTGCACCTTTTTGAATATATTAATCTGAAGAAGAAAATGGATTTATCTGGAAGTTTGTTTCATTTGACTGAGGCTCTCATCAGGGATGTAACACGTACTTGCCATTTTTGTTACTCACCTGAATATTTTTGGTATCTTGAAACAGGGAAGATAAAGAGAGTTGTATTCTATTAATCACCCTTCTCTTTATTCTCAAGCTACCTCTGTTCCTTCTATCCCTCTTCCAATCATACCTCCCTTGCCAAATTGTTAGAAAAAAGGTAATCGCTGCTATATTCTTTCAGGGGCTCTAGCACTTACTGGTACAGCATGTAATTCTTGTGTCTAATTTGCTTTTTTGTCATCTGACTGGGAGCCAGTTTAAAAAAAAAAAACAAACATTAAAATGGAATTTTATAAGTAACAGATGTGAGCTTTTTTTTTTTTTGGTGAAAAATGTTTGAGTTTTAAAATGTTCAAAGTTTTTAAGGAAAAAAAATGTCTAATTCTGTTTCCTTATTTTGATTTTTCTTCTTTTTCTTTTGTTCTTTTCTCTATTTTCCTGAGCTTAGAGGGCAAATAAAAATTTCATAGGCAAGACAAAGAGGAAGAGTATGTTCTTTGGTTTTATCATGGTGAAGTAAGCACGGAGAAGGTAAAATCAAGAATTTTCCATAAAATTTGGATACCAGAGAGGTTACATTCTGTTCTTCAGGTACTCACCATTACATGGTACAAATTCCACTGGCATTATTCACCAGTAACATGTCTAGCAATTATTTTCACTGGACAAAATAGGGTTTGAAGAAGAATTTTGAAGAAAATTGTGCAGTTTGGTGTTACCTCAGGACCAACACTTTTGTGGTCTCTTCTGTATGAGTGAGGGGCATTGATTACAAACATCCTCAAACTCCAGCTCCCCACCCTTCCCTTCTCTAGCCATCATAACAATGAGTTGTAGTCTCCATGCATAGCTATAACACTGTTCATGTATAGAGATAAGAGCTACTAACAGCCAATGCTGACTGCTGGCAGAGCTGTGTATGCCCTCAGGTCTCCATCCCAGGGCCTATTGCAGCTCCATGCCAGGCATAGGAAGTATTGCACAGCAAGGTCCTGATGTGACATGGGCTGGGGACGTCGCTGGGACATGCATGTGCGCAGTGTGAGTCTAAAGAGTTGTTCAGTCCAAAAACATGTAGGCGTCGTCCTTGAGCTGAAGGCTGCACACCAGTAGTGCTCTTCGGCCCCCTGTTCCCACCCATGAGTAAACGTTCAGCTTGAGGCTTCTCACCTGTGTAGAAAAACCCTGTTTTCTTCTCCAGGGATAAGAAGAGAAAGACAGAGGCAGCCCAGTTTGCCACACAGAGGGAGGAGAGAACGGGGTATACTGGAACTGGGTTCCTGTGTGCAAAATCCTGGAGATGGAATAATGACAGTCCCACTTCCTCTCTAGCCACAGTTGTTGCCACCTCAGCTCTGAGCCCTTCCTGGGTAGAAAGAGCAGCCTGGTTTTGCATGGGTGTGGCAGAAGTGATACAGGCAATGGGGCCCACTCAGGCTGAGCTCTTCCCCCAGCATGGTCTTCACCATGATGATGGAAAATCTCATCTAACCAAACTCACTCACTATTGTTGCCTTTGTTATCTACGCTGATTGCCCACTACTCACACTTACAAACTCCAGAGTGGATTATGACACATCACAGTTCTTCCTTATGCCACAGTCTGTGTTGTCTTGAGCTGTCATGGTCTCAGGCTGTGAGTGTTCTGATTCAAACAGTGTTTAGTTGTCCACCATCTCTACAGAGAAAGTGCTCAGCCCTCCCTAAATTTCAGCCTGGCCTGGATAAATTAATTCTTTTGTCAAGTTCTGCTTTAAAAAAGTGGTGATTCCAGCCGTCACTTGACCACAATCCTTCTTTAAGATCTCCCAAGCTGGCCAAGGAAAAGCCTGCCCTGCCCAGTGGAGCCTGGGCTGGATAGCTGGGGTTCAGAAGGACAGCCTGCGGGTCTGTTTGACAGATGCCTGGGTGGTTCCAAGGAGTGAAGCAAGCAGCAGCCCTCTTGCCATCAGTGCAGGGAGCTGGCTGGGGTGTACTACAGCAGCTTTGTAACCCATCCGTGCGTGTTTCCTGCAGCAGCCACAGTTTGATGCAAGCTGCAGGGACACCGTGCATGTCAGCTTCAGATAATTTAGCTGCCCAGCTCTAAGAAGTCTTTCTAGAGTACATCCAAACTAGAATTTCAGAAATTTGGCTGATAATATTTAGGAAAGGAAAGGGCATGTTCCTCACACAGCATAACTTTTTCAGCAAATTAACATCCCTGCTCCTAAGCATATACAAGCCATTGCTTTGCAGCAGGATGAGAGTGTTTTTCTCTCTTAGGAAAATGAACCAAATGGTAGATTAATTTCATTATCCCTGAAAACATGGATGAGCCATTTGTGTTGAATCTTTAACCAAAAGATACATAAATCAGCAACCAAAGATAGACAACCATCATGAATGTTTTTGTATGAAGGAAAGTATGGAAAAAATTTAAAATAGTCATTTACATGAGGCAACTTTACATTCTGATGGACACAATGTAGTGCTGTATTTTCCAATAACAGTAGTTACTAATACAGGCATCTGTGTCACACCTTTTGCTAAAGTACTTCTTCAAGAAATGTATTTCAAAAGTAGTGTGCTAAAAATTATCTCAGTTTTCTTAATACATTAGCAGTGAATTTAAATATGCTTCGTAATGGGGTCTTCTGCCAGCTGCTGAGATCCCATTATCCAAAGAACCTCCTGTGTGTCTCTCCCCTACACAGGCAAATTAAGCTGTCCCTATCCTATTCCCATCTTTCCCTTGCAGCTATGTCTGCAAGAAACCAACCGAGTTGCAGGCAAAAACATCAGTGGCTGCTCTGATGGCTTGAAGGTGTCTAAGAGAATAGAGTCCAATCTGGGTCTTCATGACGGACCCCTCAAAGGTCTTCAAAGCAGCTACAACCAGCAGTATCCTAGGAATGCTGTTTCCCTGCAGCACTTCTTTTCGGTGCAGCATCTAGTCTACTGAACAGCTCGTTGGGGAGAAAAAACTTCTCCCAGAATCTTCACAAGCAGTACCCTGGAAGGATCATGGTTCTGGATCTATGCCAAAAGAAGTAGAATCTTTCTGTGAAGGAGAAATCATTGTTGCCTTTTCCATATAGATGCATTGAGGTGGAGAGCTTAAGCAACATACCCAGGGTTACAAAGCAACCAAGTGGTAGAGCAGAAACAGACATCTGGCATCCTGACTCCTATTTGTCTCTAGTTTCTATTCTCTCTTTCAGTGATGCTTTCAAATCTGTAGTTAACATTGCTGTAATGCATTTAGAAATGAATACAAATAAGTATTTTTTTTCTAGTGGGCAATAAAGATGAGTTGATTTTGCACAGTTGTAAAATTCTGTTACATATAAAGGATTCTTTATTTTATAATAGCTATTAGAATGTTTGTTTGTGGGATTTTCTTGGGCTGGAAACTTCAGATGGAGCATTGCTTTGAGCTAATCATTTAGCAAAGGACAAAGATACTTTAGATTGCTGACTTGTCCTATAGTTAATGGTTCTCTCAAGCTTTTCTCTGTCAAATGTGGCAACTATGACATCGAATGTTATCTCTGTAAACACATGCCAACTCAAAATAGCACATGGCAGGGGGGAGGGAGAAGGACAAAAACTTCCTTATCCTATATTTTAGCCAAGATTATGATCACCAGCATGTTCCTCTCAGCACAGAAAAAAAATATACTTCAGTTCACCTACTCTTTACAAAATTTAATTTTCAAAAATAAATTACTGATGTAACAAACCATTTCACTTTCAAATTAGCCCCATTAGGGAATCATGCTCTAAGTGCATGAAGTGTGGAATTCTTACTTCTGGGATGTCAGAATTTGAGTTGTGATGTATCACCTGCAGAGGGACACTATAGGCATGAGGATAGCTACAGCTATTAGAGACCTTTCTCTAAAGATTTCTCAAGGCAGTAGACTGGCACTTCAGACAACCAGACTGTTTTGTTGATCTGCCACTGATCTGCCATGTGACCTTGAGCAAGACTTTTCACTTTCCTCTAGCTCTGTTTCACCTCCTACAATTTGCCTTATCTATTTAAATGGCAGCCTTTCTGAGCAGGGAATTTCTCACCTTGTGCTAGCTAGCAGTGCTTAGCTGAATGTGAACCCGTCTTCCTTGGGATTATTGTACTGCAAAGCCAGCAAGTAACTACCAATTAAAAGCACTAGTATAAAATACCAATAAGCCTTTTTTTCCAGAGGGGATTTTAGTACAGTCAGAGAAGCAGTGATCCCTCCTTCTCCACTACTTCACTTCTGCTGCTCTTCATATCTAGAAGCTGAAACAACCAACACTGCCGCTTTACAGTCAAAGTTTTTGGAGGCAAGCCTCAAAACCATGAAGATGTGGGGTGTAGCAGTGTGAAGCAGAACTGGCCAAGCTGTGACTGCTGAGCTGCACTTGGCTTAGGAGCAGGTCAAATCCACTCCCATGCTGGGTTTTATCAGGGAGGATGAGAGGTGCTCCTAATCCTGGCTGTGATGAAAGTGAGCTTGCAGAGCTGCCAAGGCTCTGGCTGCAGCGCTGGACCTCAGCCACCCGTGCTGACAGCCCTGGGTTGGCAGTGTGTGTTGTCCCAGGGGCTGGGTACCTCTGGTGATGGCCAGCTCCAGGGCTCACAGGCAGCACAGCCGGGCTGAGCCACACAGGCCAAAGTCTGCAAAGCTCTGTCCCTTTAACCTGCACACACAGTGTGGAGTGGTAGGGGACAAATAACCCAGGTGGTTCACAGCCCACCAAGACCTCTGTGCCTGAGGAAGTAACTTAGGGGCAGCTGAATGACATGACCGCTCAGCAGCAAAAGGCCACAGCCTGCCCTAGTTTTTCCAGTGTGAAGAATTGTCACTGGCACTGTCTCATAACGAAACACACCGTGAATAAGAACAGGTACAGAGTGTAGAGGCCTTCATCAGAGTCCTGGGCTATGGTGCACCTCTGCAGAATTTGTAAGCAAGAGCCTCATGTATCTTAATTTACATGTGTGACACCTGTTCCTGAACACTGAAAAAAGTATAAAATAAAAAACACCCTAAATGGACTTTTCTTCATCTTTCGTGGCTTACTGTCCCTAGACATCTCCAAGCAAGCAATCCATACATCCTGTGGAGTCACATCCCACCAGACTTTTGGTTAGGACCTTTGACCTATAGACCAATAGTGCAGAGAAGCTCTGTCTTCCCTCAGAATCAATGGCATTAAGCCCTACTTGGAGTAGAGAGGTTGTCTGGGACTGAACTGTAATTTTTGGAGGGAAGGTATTTTTTGATGGTGATATAATATGTGCTACAGCCTATGTTGACTTTGGCAAAGCAGTTTATTATCCTAACCAGGAGTTGTTGGTAAATTTGTCCAGAAATATCTAATATATTTTACAGGCTAGGTGCAAGTTGTCAGCTTGCAGCACATCCACAGTAGACCAGTTTCCTCGGCATTCTTCCCATAAATTAGACAAATGCCCAGACTATCTAAGGCAGCAGTTCACTTGAGAGAACAGGATTTCTTAACACAGGTCTGAGGAGAAATGTCCCTGCCTAACTCATCTGCATAATTTGGGAAGCTGAGGCTTTCTCCCAAAAGACTTGTATGGCATACTCTCATCATCCTCACAGCATCCATTTCCCAGCCAAGCAGACACTTTCCCCCTCCATCTGCAGGCTGGAGAGAGTAAGCATAGGGGAGTGAAGCCTGTGCCTTTCTCACACACACACATGGCAAATCCCAGAGCTTTCTGCCTGGAATCTCCAAGTCAGTAAACAGCTGGATTTGTATCCCAGTCAGGAGGCAGCTCTCAGAGGAACATCTGGCTCCAGTCTCTATCTTGTCTGCTGTTCTTTCACACATCTACTTCCTTAAAAAGAGCTTACTGGGGTGAGCAGGAGGGAAAACTGGCCCCAGGTCCTTTTGGCTACTTAAAGAGGACCACCCTGTTGCACTGTCAAACAAAAGTTATATATTTCCTACAAAAAATATAATACTTAAATAAGGATGACAATTAGATGTAGTTGCCTATTGCAATGCAGTTCCAACATCTTTGGGATGACTCAGAAGTTTATATGTGCAAGAATGCTGACTGCTGCTCGCCTTCTCTTCTGGAAGTTTGATCTTCTAGGCTGTTAGAGAAAGGGTTCTGCACAGAAAAGAGTGAGTGAAACTTTTGGGTGTTTGGAGAGATTGTGTTAAATATTAAGCAGGGATGTCAGTCTGCCCAGACTACCAGATGACATCCTTGTTTTGCAAATTGCCCCAAAAGAGGCTAGTGGCAATATTTTTAGAGGCTCATATTGCTTAGTGTGAATGACAGGAGTTGAGTGTCTTCTCTGACAATTTCCAAATAAGCACAAGCCTAATGAGAAAGGAGAAGAACAAAGACCACTGCTGTGGGGCAACAGATTTGAGGGAAAAAATTGTGGTTTTGTGGTCAGTCAAATATGGAATGTGCTGATGGTTCCATAAGATTTTTTAATGGAAAAATCGTAAGCTACAAATAGTTAAATCAGAGTCTCTATTTCTCAGCAAACATCTTAAGTTACACTTAAAAAATCTCTTAAACACTTTCGCTTAAGGGAGGCCCTGTCTAGCTCTAGATCCTTTGCCTTTTGGGAATTTTACAGCAGACCACCCACTGGGAAAATGAAAAGTTGGCATCTCTACCACTGTGGCACTTTTTCTGGAGAGGAGCCCCTCAAATGCTTTGGGCTTTTCCTTGGAAAGACCAAATGAAAAAGTCTGACTTGGTCAACTTGATTTGACAAAGCAGAGAGGTATAAATCACTCATGCCATAGTACCTAAACTGTTAGGTACTCTATTTACATGTATTTGGACCAAATGTGCTGCTTCACCCCACTACTTATGTGTAATGTAATCACCTCACACTTGTCTACAATTTCACAGAGGGACATGCTGTAGATGCCTTGTCTCAGATAATGAGCTAGTTGTACTAATTATATAAATCTGTCCCAGCCTATTAAAGTCTTTCCTTAATGATATTGCAAAGGGGTGGCTGCTTCATTCTAAGTCAGTTCTTCCTGTAGCTATCTTTTTGATTGAAACCTTTTGTAGTTCCTTAGTGAAGGTAGCCATTTTCCAGTTCGTAGGCAAACAAGCCACTTTGTCTTCAGATAATTTTATGAAGATTATGCTTTTAACCAGAATAAAAGATATGGAGTTGGAACACTAACCTTATGCATTAAAAACAATAACAACAACAACAAAAACTAAGAGTAAAAATAATTTTTAAAAACTACAAAAAAATAAAGTGTGCATTATGCATAAGAAGTGTCCATTTCCAGATAGAAATTAGAGATTTAACTTGTTGGTCATATGCTGAAATGCTTTTCCTTACCAAGTTAACTGAGCATTTCACAAACACCAACGCACTTTTATGTTTACACCATATGGGAGACAATTGTTGCTCTAGTTAAGCAATTGTTGCTCAAAAGGCAGCTGAAAAAGAACGTCTGCATGGCATATGAACTACACAGGACCTTCCAGGTGCCCATCTTCTTTGGCACACACCAAGAACGTGATGAGAACACACTGTAATTCCCTCTAAGCTTGCTTGCATGCCTGGTTTCCTCCCTGTGGCTGAATCCGTAGGCTTATTCAACATATTTTTGACTGCTTAAATCATTACACCAGTCTAGATCACCAGAATATGCGCTTGGATCTGAAGGTCTTGAAGCATCCCAGATCCTTCAGTTTAAACTCTGTCTTAGTGGCTTGACCTTGTCCATGTGCCTGAAACACAAACTGGTGCTGGTGTCATGCATTTCACTGACTTCAGCATTTGTACAGCCTATTTGCAACCTAGTTAGCTAGGCTCAGCTTCGGAACCTGCCAAAATTTTAGGATGGGCCAGTAACACCATGGCCAAGGGCCCTCTGTGTAGAAGGGTCCAGGAGACAAGGTGTGTCTGTCGGACCCTCTTTGCTAAGGGCAAAAGATAGGGTCATTCTGCACTCTCATTGTATCCAGCAATTGTCTCATCCTCTTGGTGCTGGTGCCTCAAACCTAACTCAACCACCAGCTCCCTTGGGGTTTTACTGTTTGTTCACAGAGGGAGTTGGTAAGAAGAGTTCCCTTCCAGAACATGGAGATGTCCCACCCAAAAATACGTCACAGGGGAATATGAGAGAGTGGGAAGCAGCTGAAAGAGGGGTTACTACTGTGCCTCCAGTCAACAGCAAGTGTCACGGACTCTTGGCTACAATCTAAAACATCAAGAGCCCTTTGGAGTACTCTGTGTCCAACATCAGCTACTAGGCCAGATTGCATGGCAGCAATTTAATCACAGAGGCCATCGGAGCCAGGATTGCATATCCAGTGTCATGCCTCTAGGAGTTCAGCAGTGTGAGGCTATAGCATTATGTGTAGATGAGTGTCGGATACTGCCTTGGGTTTCTTGCCAAGATATCAAGAACTGCTTTTTGCAGTTTTATACTCTCCACTCATTCGGCTGAAGTCTGTATTTCTAGCCTCAGATCACACATCTCCTAATGGACAGTGGGAGGCTTTTCTTTGTACCTCTGGGAGACTTCAGTGCACTGAGAACAAATCCTCGAGCAGATACCTTCTCAAGCACTCTGCAGTTGGAAAAAATGGCAGGACAGAACTGGAACGTTATTTCTTGAGGCCTGTTCTAGGCTCTGGTTTTTCCTTTATAACAGGCTGACAGTCATAATCCTCTGGGGTAATCAGGATGGGCGTTCTGCCCACAACACTCCACACACTCTGCTGGTATATACATGTAAACTAAATTTTGCAGTGAAATTTATCAGAGGCTGTGAGGAATAACGAAGAATAGATTCTGAGTATCTTCATTACCTTTATAGAATCTATGTTAAGACTACCAATTTAGCTGTCCCATTTTCCCTCTGCGGGCTTATTTCAATTAGATTTCTTTTAACAAAGTGAAAATGTGCCACTAAAATAAATCAGTAAAACAAAATTGCTTGGGTTACATCACCAATAAATTAGATTCAGAATTATCACTCTTGTAACGTACCACCACTGAGCTGATCTAGAGAGCATACAGATTTTCTTAATGAGAGCATATTTGTTTCAGTGGCATTGTATTCAGTCGAGGTTTCTTCTTGTGACAGTCACTGAACAGGACATCTCACAGGAACCAGAAATAAGTTCTCTGTTCTTCTTCTCAAGCTGTTTCATCTTTTCTTCTTATTCATTCTTTGGCTTCATTTCTCCAGACAGAAGAGAGAAGTAAGGGAACCACTCTGTGACTTCTAATGCAATGTGTTTCTAACATGCATCTGCATGGTGTCTGCTCATGCCTGCAACCTCCGCATAGGGTCAGCATGATCTCTTCCTTCCCCCATGAAAAGCCTTCACAGAGTTCCTTTAGAGGATTTTCTCCATTTTTAATTCATCTATTTCCCTAAACATGAGACATACCCTGATTCCAAACAGCTGATTGATTTCTCTGGCCAGAGATTAAGTATTTTCTGGTTGGGAATTTTTTATTCTAGGTGCTATAGAACCTCCAGTTATTCTCCTTGCCCAGCCATGCAAGATTAAATGAGCCTGTCTAAGGCCATAAAAAGGGAACCTGGTCCCAGTCCTTCCTCTCCAGCCTTGAAGCCTGGTCCTGATTCAGCATATCCTGTGGGCACATGCTCCATTCCTGCTGTCTTCCAGTATGAGTCGAGTCATTGTCATCCTGTTCAAATGCCATCAGAAGCCGATGGGATTTATGTATATGCATACATGACCCATTGGATCGACAAGCGTGTCACAGCTTCTGCTCCTTCCAGCACAAGGAGGATAACACTACACTGACCGGTGTAGGTCTGTAATATTTCCATGTAAACAATGCTTGCTTGGGTCCCCAAGCTGTGTTATTTATGTCCTCAGAACTGCCAACTCTACCAGAGGGAATTTGAGTGGTCTCAAATAGCAGTGCCTGGCCATCACAAGAATTAAGTACTCCATTGTCCTGGAAAGAATTGTTAGAGCTGTGCTCCAGTTTCAGAAGCCTTTCTGTTCAGAAGACAGAAAAATGCAACATGTCCTGTGCCCTAGATAATTCAAAGGAAACACCCCCTAAGTTCCTGAGAACTTACAACTGTCATTTAATGAGCAATGAGACCACTCTTAGAGGTAATTAATATCTCTTTTTGTTGTGACAAAAACCCCAAACCAAAATAAAACAAAACCACCCCTGTCAATAGGAGCCAATGTTTCTGCTCTGCATCAGGGGTTGAAGTTTTAAACAGCATCTCAGGTGCATGGTCCAGGACTAAAAAAATGACCCGTGCTATGGAACATCCCTCCCCAAGTCCTTTACTCACTGAACTATAGCTGTTGACATGTGAGAATGGCTGTCGCCCTGATCGTGTCACGCCAACATTATTTGTCAAGGATGTTGCCGGTCACCCACTGATTACAAGCTAAAGTCTCTGACCTCCTGGCTCAACCAGCAGTTACAAGTACATCAAGTAGGACAAAGGTGTCCCTTAACTTCCAAATAAACCATGAGAATAAAGCCCAACTGCCTGTTGGTGTTAACAAAACACATGGAGTATTTTTATCTCTGGAAAGCTATTTCCTATTTGTAATACTACTTGAAACCCTTTCCAAGTTTTCATTTGATGTTTCTTGCATTCATATATTTTATGTATCTTATTTTCATTTTCCAAATATGTTTATTAAGAATGTTCTCAGGGTGACGGGCCTTGTTGTAAGAATTTCTCTTTTGGGAAAAGAATGCCAGAGTTGGATGTTTTTGCCAGAAGGATGTGAAAGCTGAAGGAAATAACAATGACTGGGGCTAGAGATTTGTCACAGGGAGTTAGAATGTGAAAATTTACAGTCTGGCCATGAGACAGTCCAGGCTAAAGCCATGAATTTATAGGAAGCATTGCCAAAAGCTGGATACTATTATTTTACTGAAACTCTGTTTTGCTTTGCATGAAAAAAATTGAGAAATGCCAGAGACTTTGGCTCTGCATATAGAAGAAAGGGGGCAGAAAAGCCACCTCCATCTCCACTGCTCTTCCCATCCCAGCTGAGGAGTGGGAAGCACGCATGACCTTCCCTGGAGAAATCATGGGAATTCAACCACCCCAAACCTCATAGGGAGAGTTTCTGCTTGTTTGGAAATTGCCCTTGCACTGAGCACTGCCAGCTCAGACTCTTGCTGACTTCAAAGGAGCACCAAACGGGCTGGCACCCACTCACACCGACACGTTGCCCCCTGGCCTGGCAAAAAATTCTTTCATTCCTTAGTTCTGCATCCACCAAAGCAGATGCAAGAGTTTGTGGCTCGTTGTGGCTCGGAAGGTTGAAAACTGCATCGGCACAGGCTTGTAGATTCCTGCTCCTCTTCAGATAATGCAGCCTTGAAAGTGCCCATCAAGGTTTTACGTAAAGGAAAGGATTTATGCTCCTTTATGCTTCTATTGTCCCAGTGACCTTAATTGTTGGTGGTGCTGGTTTTTTTAATTGAATGAAACAAAAGAGTTCTCTTCACTTTTATCTTAAAACTATGAAGTCTGGATCTGCTGGAAAATTACTTGTGAGACCTCTGGATCTCTTACTTGCACAGAAGTAGCCACTTATATTTATTGCTTTACATATGGCCACAATCCAGCAAATCACTCAGGCATGTGAATAACTTCCAGCATGGAAGTAGTCCCTCGTGAGATAGCGGGACTACCACCACACTAAATATACACATCAAGTGATGAGCTCGGCTCCACCCTCGTGTTTTCCCGAGCGCTGCCACTTCTCCACATACACACCCCCAGCAAGCCAGGGGGCTTGTTCCTCGGGTTCCTTTCCAATTCCATAAATCCCAGTTGCAGATTTGAACTGTGGGCTGCATTTATAGCTACGCGCCCGTTGATCCTTGCCCGCGTCTGCCCAGCAAGGCTATGCAGCACTGTGCTCCAATCAGATTAGATACTCTTCCTCTTTTCCCTTTAATCCCGAGAAAGACATGCAACGAATTTGCAGGGGGGAGCCTTGTTGAGTTTTATAGAGCCTTGCTGCAATGTATGAGTAGCTCTTGTTATCACAGGCGCAGAGACACAGACCCCTCGGAGGGCGGGAGCAGCAGGGACAGCTGCGAGCCGCCCCACCTATGCTGGCCCCGGGGGATGGGGGCTCCTGTCGCCCTGGAGGGTTAAGGGCCGGGTCTGTCCAGCTTCTTTTTCTCCTCGGCGTAGTTTGGAGGGAGCGAGGCGGCCCCAGCGCGCCGACGGTTGTGACCCTCGGTGGTCCCCTATGGGGCTTCACTCTCCTCACGGGGAGGTGAGACTGCATCCCAGGGCATGCGGATCCAGGGTTAGGACCGCAGACAGCCAGCGGGATTTAGGGGGAGAGAACAGGGGGGTGAGGAGGGAATGGCAAATACTGCGTAGCAACGGTAAGACGCGAAACCGAGAGCACTAAGTGCATACCAGGATTTATAGGTGGACTTTACAGGACGTTTTACTACAACCTGGGAGATGATTCATTTTTATACATAGCCTGTTACACTGCGGGGCCGCTCCAGCCGGTTAATGTTCAACGCGGGCCGGGCTTAGCAGTGGGCGCAAGCCCCCGGCCAGGGAAGGGGCTGCGGCCATCGGCCTCGGTCTGCGCCCGCCCGCCCTCCCCCCCGGCCCCTCAGCCCCTAGATTTGCGTGGAGAAACCTCAAAAAAAGGTCAAACGGCAGGAGAGACTGAAAGGCGATCACGCCCCGCCGCTCCTATCAGGCGTGGGTTTCACCGTCGCGGTCTGTGCATGGCCAGTCCCTGCCAAAAACTCTGGAGCATCCCTCTCATTGGCGGGCGGCGGCTGCAGAGCACAGCCTGCACCGCACATATGTCTGTGTTGTGTGTGTAACGTGTGCCCGTGTGCGCAATAGATACGCGTGTGTGTGTTACACGTGTGTGTGTTACACGTGTGTGTGTGCGTGTGTGCGCGGGAGTGAACCCGAGACGCTTCCTCGCTGCATCCCGGCTTGGTGGGGAGACACGCTGGGCCGGGACCGGGTCTCTCCCACACTCTTGCACACTCTTTGCACACTCGCGCACACACACAGGCACCCACAGCGCTCACACGGCTCCTTCCTCAGCGCCGTGCCGCGCCGCCCGGGCAGGCGGCTGACTCCAAAGGGTGTTCAGGTCTTCATCACTGCCGGAGCGAAGTACTGGCGGCCTCCTGCTCCCGGGTGGGCTACTTGGCAGTTTGTGGCTTTTTTTATATATAATTTTTATTTTCTTTTTTCTTTTTTTTTTTTTAATTTCCTTTTTAATTTTTTTCCTTTTCTCCTGGTTTTGGGTTGGCCATCAGCCGCGTCCATACCCCACTCCCGACGGGAAGCTCCAGTCCCTCAAATCGCGCCTCTCGCCCAAAACTCCGAGGGATATGCCATTGTAGAGTCGCGGCCGCGCAGGGCCTGCCGAGTTCCCCTCCCCGCGTGGCCTCCGGCCCAGGCTCTTGCCGAAGCGGTGCCGCGGGAGAGTACCTGTCCCCACCTCGGTCGCGCTGCCTCCCTCCCGTGGGGCTGCAGACAGTGAGGTCCCGCTCGCACGCTGCCACCGCCGGGCTGCGCCGCCAGAGCTGCCGGGCACGGTCTGGTGGCGGCCGTGCGAGGTCGTGGGGCCAGGGTCGGGCCAGTGGCCCCCCTGCGCAGTCACAGCCCGCCCTCCGAGAAGGCAGGCTGGGCTCGGATCCCTCTGTGGCCGCGGCAGGGTTTGCCCTGCCCTGCCTGGCTCCGCGGCGGGGGGAGCGACCCGCGCTGCCCCCTGCACTTCGGGGCGGGCGGGGGGCGGTCACAGCCGCAAGGGAGAAAGCGACCAAACAAGCCACCCTCGTCCCCGAAATCACGGATCGACCAGAGGGACGTTCGTCGAGCACCGCCAGAGGGCTGGCTCCCTGCGCAGGGGCGCGGAGCACCGGCTCCTTTCCGCCCGCTCCAGTCCCGCGGATCTGCCTGGCACAAGTCGGGCCGAGGTCCCGAAGAGCGGCCTCAAATGCCTTTTTTTTTTTAATTAAAAAGGCCCAACAAAACAAAACACACACACACACACC
>VWZV01017125.1:1689568-1700086 GCA_013397155.1 Irena cyanogastra | reverse complement strand
TTTTTTGTTTTTTTTTTTCTCTGAAAAAAAGGAAAAAAAAAAAAAAAAAAAAAAAAAAAAAAAAAAAAAAAAAAGGCGGAAAACGAGGGGACCTCAGCCTCCTCAGCCTCCTCTCCAGCAGCTGGGGAAAAGCGTGTCCCCAGTGCTGCTGGATCCCGCAGACTGCCCCGAACGCGACTCGATGCTGTAATGATTAACCCGCGCCGGCCCCCCACCGCCGCGGCTCCTCCGCGCCCCGCGGACGCCCACGGACGGCTCCTCCCGGTGGAGCAGCCACCGCCGGGGCAGCGAGATGGAGCCGCCTCTCCGTATGCAAGCTTTCTGCCTATGTGCATCCATATTATTCTCCCGTCTGCGCACACGTAATTAGTTTTATTTGCTTGCCTACACCCGTGTGATTCGCCCGCCTGTAACAATATTCTTTGTCCGTATATACCCCTATTTGTCCGTCCATATCGATATTACTCGCCCATGAAATCCCACGTTATTTGCCGATCTGTATCCGTGCAACTCGCCTATCAGTATACATGCTACTCGCCTGTCCTTCCTTACATATGTCGTTATCTTCATATACGCCGACACACAGACACCGCACGCGAAAAAACACGAAACGCATCTCGGCTCGGGTGCGGGACGCTCCCGGGCAGAGGGGCGGCGGCGCATCGCGGTCCGCGGGGCTGCCAACCGAGCCAGAGCAGGACAGGGCTGCGGTGCGCCCGTCGGGCTGGAGTCCCTGCCTCTCACCCCCTCTTACCTGCGGCCTCGGGACTGGAGGTGTCGGAGATGGTGTGCACCTCCAGCCGGTGCTTGGCAGACTCCAGGGAGGAACGCGCCTGCCCCGGCGCCAGCGCCGTCGCCATGGCCAGCGCGGGCTGGTGGTGATGGCAGGACGATGAAGAGGAGGAGGAGGAGGAGGAAGGTGAGGAGGAGCACAGCTTATTCCCGGCTCCCAGGCGCTCCAGGCTTAACGGGTCCTTCATGCAGTTCATCGGCAAAAGGACGCCAAAGTCTACGTGCGCGCCTGGGGGGTCGATAGGAGAAGGTGTGCGTGTGTCTGTAGGTGTCGGTACGTGTAGGAGGATCCGCGCAGCGCCCCCTCCGCGGACGCGGAGCAGTCCCGCGGCTCCGGGGGTCAGGGCTGCCTGTCGGGGAGTCGCTCCGGGGCAGGTGACGTTCAACTAGAGCCCGGGAGGCACGGCGAGCCTCGAAGTCCCCGCCGCCCGGGGGGGCGCGGCGGCGGCGACAGGAGAGCGGGCGAGTCCGGTCCTGTAAGAGCCGTCACGGNGCTCTGCCGGTGATGGGCACACCCGCTCCCCCGCTAAAACCTCCGCCCGGTGTGCCCGCGGGGGGTACCCCGCGCTGGAGAGCCCGGCCTCCGCCGCTGGCTCACGGGGCACCCCTTCGGAGCGGCTCCGAGCGCGTCCGCTGCGCGCGTCGCCTCACTCCTGCGGAGGTGAGAAGCGGGGAGCTCGGCACTGCCAGAGCCGCTGCAGTAGCGCGGAGGAAAGCCCGATTCCCTCCTCGTGGAGGGATGGAATATAAGCGGGACGGGGGCGCGGCCGGTTAGATGGCAGACCTTGTGCCGGTAACAGCGACAATTAAACACAAACGACACCAACCTCCCCTCTGCGACACAGCTACGGAAAGCTTCACACCGCGCTCGGAGGCCCCCAAGCTCTTATAGTCTCCGCGCTCGTCGGCTTCCTGCCCTTCCTCTGACCGCACTAAAGGCGGACTACACGGGGGAAAAATCCTTTCCTTGGTTCCGCCATTCCCGCCCCTTCCCTGCAACCATGTTTCCAAAAGCTAGCCCAAAATGAGGTTTTTCCACCCTGGTTTTACCACTTACTTGCACAGTAATCCGCGGGACCATTTCTCCCTCTCGGCGTGGACCCGGAGGGACCATCCCGCGCGCCCGGGGCGCCCGGAGCAGCCCGCGAACCCGAGCACACGCAAGCCGTACACAGAATTTGGCCAAGTCTCACACCGGGCCGGGAGCCCGCATACAAACCTCTCAAACCCCTCTCCGAGGTTTGGGGACAGGATTTGACCCCTCGCCCGGGCAGCGGCAGTAGAAGGGCGAGCTACACTGTCCCGCAGTCCCCGCTCGTGGGACCGCTTATAGCGCTTAAATGAGGCTGCTGTGGACCCGTGTCTCGCAGGAAGGAGGTGCGGGACCTTTTCATGCGCGTCTAAGGCGGGGACAGGTTGCCCTACCATGCTGGTCAGGTCCTCCTGGGGCAGAGGAATCTGTCCCCGAGCCCTAGCCCGCAGAGCCGACACTGGCCCAGGGGAGCTGTGGCCGTCTTAGGGATGGGGGTTCCGAAGTAGTCCAGGAGCGGGAAACGCAGGTTTGCGTCTCTATCGTCAATTTATCTGGCTGGTCACTGGCACTGAAAAGTTACCGACAGCTTCCCCTTGATGTGGCCCTACACATCCACATACCAGCGCCCAAACTTTTCTGTGTCCCATCCCCACCCCGTCCGCCACACCCCACCCCCACCTCCCTCAAGGGTCTTCCTTAGTGGCTGGTTCTCGTTCGAGTTACATATCATCCATCACAATCTTAGTTATCGCTAAATTATACATATTACTTTCGCAGCCTGTTAGTAAAGAAGGTTAAATTAATTTACATTCTGCTCATTATCTGGTGTTTAAATGACGTGTTTTTATCCCTGAGATTTGGCAAAGAATCTCTTTCCTCAGACCCCACAGCGTTTCGACGGAGACAATGCTCTTACATTTGTAGTGGATTTTAATCTGATAAGACTCTAATTTGCTTAAGTCTTTTAAATAGGGGGTTTAAAATGATTTTAGCCGTTTTCTTATTGAATTTCCTCTAATTCCCCCAAGATCATAAAGTATATGTGTAAAGTAAATATTTCCTCCCTTTGCACCGGCAGCAGATGACCTATAACTAAGTCAATATGAATCCAGCTCCACTCTGCACAATTTGTTTACCAATCATATCCCAGTTTCTTCTTAACCTCTCGCTATCGCTGTGGTCCCGCACCTAGAACCGCCCCCCCGGCCTTTCCCCGTGGCGGGGCCGTGCCAAGACCGCGGGCAGGGGGCTGCCCCAGCCCTGGCCAAGCGGGCGCAGCCGAGGCCTCTCAGTGAGGGGCACTTGGGAGGGGGCGCTGCCCTGTCCAGCCCCCACGTCGGGGTGAAAACAAGCGTGCAAAACCCTAGGGAGGGGGAGTCAGAGGGAGAGGTGATACGGAGGTATCTCCTCCTTCCTCCCTTCTTTTTTTTCCAGACGGGGCAATGCATCCCTGTCTCGGATGACACCCATCACCACCATCCTTTTTTTTTAAGATTTATTTATTTTCAGTCATTTTGGGGAAATGCTGGCTTCTTCCGCCGCTACTCGAAGCGAAAAGTCTCTCCCGCGTGCGGGGCGCAGAGCGCTTGTTACGCGCTTTATGCCCTTGCAGAGCGAGCGCCGGTGCCCGCCGGTGCCCGCCAGCCGCAGCCTCGCTGTCTCGGGACATTTGACGGGGAGGCCTCTCCCGGTGCATTCCTCCAGGGAACGGGAGAGGAGGAGGAGGGCCCGGCCACCGCACCGCCCTCTCACATCTTCCCTAGCTCCAGCCCCGCATCCCACAGCCACAGGCGGGACAGACCCCGCGCCCCGAAAAGGAGTGCAAAACACTGGCCCGGGCCCTGGGAGCCCAAAGGGAGAGACTGTCGGCATTTCCTTACGTGCCTTTGATTAAAACTCCCCCATCCCGAGCAAGAGGGGAGCTACCACACAGCATTAGTTGTCATGGTGACCATAAATCACGTAAATCCAAAAATACCCACCTATAATCTGAGATGAAGCTTTTATTTCCCAAGTGAAATAATATTTTAAAAGCTGTCAGCCAACCGAAAAACAACCTAATTGTAGTCACCCAGGTAATATATTAGCTGTAAAGGTTTTAATTAAAATGTCAAGTATTTTAATTTTTTTTTTTCCTGATGGAAGTTCCCATCGCCTCTCGGGTTCGGGTCCTGGCCACGAAGCCGCCCCCGCCAGCTCTCTCGCGTATCGACTGTCCGCGCCTGCTGCGTATGGCTGCCATCACCAAAGAAAACCCCACAACTATTTTGGGAATTGCTTCTCTTTCCTTTCTCCCTGAGCTGCAGGGGCCGTCGGGCACCAGCCCAGATGGACTCGGGGACATCCGCCGCCGGCGAAAAATGGGGAATCAAGGATGCTCCCCGCTCTGCTTCACCTTTTTAATTTCATGGGAGTTTTGCTGTGGTGTTCTCCCTGTTTGTTTGGTTGATTAGTTTTTTGGGTTTTTTGGCGGTTTTTTTTTGTTTGGTTTTTTTTTCGTGTGCATGTGTGTGTCCTTTTTTTTTGTTTTGTTTCTCCACGCTGTTTTTTGAACTCATCCGGGATGCCCGGTGCCCGCCCCGGTGCGGGAGGCGGGAGAGCCGAGAGCAGGACCGAGAGCTGAGCGGCTCTGATGGGGATGCCGGAGGGTGGCCAGACCTACTGCGGGTATTTATTTTCCCACTTTTCCTTTATCTCGTCACGAGATCTTTGTTTCTAGGCGTAATACTCCCCTAAATGGATAAATTGGTTCTTATGTAGAGCCTCCAACTAGTCCTGTTGTCTTTTACCTTCGGCTTGTTGTCTTTCGCGTATCTCGGATTACCGGGTATTCTCCTCGATGAAGAGCCATTAATTACCCATTCAGTCAATATTAGGAAGACTACAGAGCTTTTTACATAGGATTAAGAAGACATCAGGTTGTTCCGTTAGTATATTCCTGCTCACGAAAAAGCTTTCGTTATACATTTAGTTTTCCCTGGAGTGAGGCTAACAACTGCTGCATATATTATTCTCAGACGCCAACCGCGGAGGAGGAAAATTCTATAAGCGAAGCGCAATAAATAACTTCTAATTTGCGTTTGGCGGGGGGTGCGGGACGGGGCGCGCACCTTCCGAGGCGCCGCGCAGGGGCAGCGCACCGGCGAAGTGCTTGCGCCCTGGACAGGGAACATCCCGGCTCCACGGCTCGGGTCAAATTCCGGGGACAAATTTGGCCACGCTATATGGAGGGGAGGGTGCCGTTCGGCTCTGCCTGTCGGCCCAGCTGCGGCAGCGATGCTCCGGCTCCGCCTCGGCCGCCCCGCGCTCGCTCCCTCCCGCGGGGGCAAAGGCTGCGCGCCCACCTCGTCCCGGGGCTCAAAAAAGGCACCGGCGACCTGTGCTTTGCACGCCGCAGTATCTTCAGCCGGTCTGACTGGAAAGCTTAATCAGTGTCAAGTTTTTAAGTTTTTGTTTTCGAAAAGAATGTTCACTTACGGAATATTCAGACCAATATTTTTTTTTTTTTTGGCGACAGTGTTGAGACAATCAATTTGGAATGCTGAATGGTGATATAAGACGGAATGTAATTTCAACGTTTTATGCCGGAAGCTGCTGTTTCAGCAATACCCAGATTATCGATTACAGGGAAGGATTACTTAAGTAGAATTCACATACCAAACAAATCGTATAGATTACATATACATACACGTACACACAAATACCTTAAGAATCCTTTCTCCCTGCATAAAAATGATTCAAACAAACTCATCGCCGACAACCATTTACAAGTGCCGTGGGTCTGCCGAAGCATGTGCTGAAGTTTTCCTAATTTTGTGGGACTGGTCACCCAGCAGCAATTTTCCTGTCTCTCTGAAGAAATCTGACACCCGTCGGGCTGCGTTTGACACTCTAGGCTGCAATAATATTTTCATACTTTCCCATTTTCTTTTCCTCGGCATGGCCAAGGACTCGTTTCTTCTGGAATAGCCCTCCCCCTCTGCGCCCCATTCCCCGCGGGAACCCGGCATGCCGTGTAGTTTTGGAGGGTCTCCTACTGAATTTCGTTTCCTACTTTGGCAGAACCATCGATTTGACAAAACAGTCGCATGTTTTGCTATTACTGCCAGTGGTTCTAGTTAGCGATCATTCTCCTCCGACGGTGCCTATCTCGCTAAATTACCTCACCGCCCTCGTCATTTCCAAAACTGAAGTGTGACACAGAAGGGTCCCCAATCACCCCTGCTTCCCTCCCCGCCTCCACCCAGGAGGATCCAGCCCCAAGGATCACACTTTTCGCAAACTAAATCCCAAAAGCATGACGTCCTTACGGTCAGGTAAGACAAAAATCGACGAGTACCGCGCGATTGGAGCAAGCCAAAGCCAAGACACAACAAACCCCCTCCGGTATCACGAGAAAACACGCGTGATTTCTACGCTTTACAGCAAGTCGCCCGAGCAGCTCAGAGCGTCTAGGGACTTGCCATTTATCTGTCGCACAGAGGCAGCACACAGGGTTCATCCCCACATCTACAGGGATATATTCCCATATCTGCGGGGATATATCCGTATCCGAGGTCGTCGCGCTTGTCTTCCCCGTAAATGGGAACGTTTTAATGGTCAGGCAACACCGCGTTGCTTCTTGGACTGGGACGCATGTTTTAATTAATGGCATTAAAGGTGTTTAGATAGCAATTTCCCCTGCAGCCCGGCGAGTGAAAAACAGAGCGGCTGGTACGGTAACAAGGCAGGAAATTTTGCGTGTACTACAATAATCCAGATTCATAATTGATGTTTAAGAAAATAACCATTTGTTTC
This sequence comes from Irena cyanogastra, assembly GCA_013397155.1. Taxonomy (NCBI): domain Eukaryota; kingdom Metazoa; phylum Chordata; class Aves; order Passeriformes; family Irenidae; genus Irena; species Irena cyanogastra. Next base: position 1,693,464 of record VWZV01017125.1, on the reverse strand, counting down.
TCGGCAGAGGAAGTTAAAGTTACCGTGTCAGGGAGCATATGTGGATATTACTTTTATAAATACTTAGTCGAATAAAACTGACTTGGAAGGGCTCATAAATTTATTGTATCAGAAAGGTCCCCACTTTCCCATTAGATCGTGCTAAGGGCTTTGATTAAGACCACCTGTTCATCGGGAAGAAAAGGCAGGGGAGGGTAAAAAGGCCTTTCTTATTTGCAAACCATATATAAAGCAATGTCACCCTTCCTTTCCACATTATTTAACACTTATTACTGGCCGAGAGAAAAAGTGCCAGACTCCGGTAAAGCCTATTTGTGCACAATTTAATATCGTGTATGTTTCCGGGATTAAAAATTATCGGTTCGTAATACTTTGGCGTTTGGAATTACCCCGGATTTTGCTCGCTAACCTTCCTTTAGCCCAAGCGTTTCTTCTTCTAGGGGTTTGGATGTCCAGCTAGCAAATCCTGTTTAAAGTCCCTGGGGGCGGGTGGACTCGAGAAGGGGACGTGGCCTCTTCTGAAATCATTGATGTTATTTGAGAAATAGCGAGCTGTTTGGCCAAACAGGGTTAATACAGTATTCTTACAAGGAAGTGTTTAACCACGAGACCAGGAATACGTGCATTATTAATTCACTCTAGTTTCCTGTATTATTAATTCAGGTTAATGTATTTTATTTAAACAAAATTACGTTTATCTTGGATTAAACAGTCTCTCGAAATACAGAGCGCTTGTTTTCTTCTTTGTAATATGTTTGCATTGCTGTTTTTCTTTACCGCCCCTCGGGCTCGCCTGTCAGACCCCTTGAAAAGGGCAGGGGAAGAGAGACAGGAACTCGCTCTGCTGCAGACGGGGCGCTGTGGGGGTGCCTACCTCTGGGGGCAGGAGAGGGCTGGCGGCTTGTTTACGGGCGAGGGGGTGGTGTCAAAAAATAGAAAATAAAAATAAATACGAGAACGACGCTGCGGGTGGCTAAACGGCGCGCTAACAGCGATGCTTTTTTGGGGGACACGCGCTGGCGGCGGGAGCTGGTGCGCGGCCGCAGCCGCTGGGGTGCGCGCCCCCCCTTTCCCCTTTCGCTTCCCTCTCCCGCGGCCGCGCAGCTCCAGGCGCAAGTGGCGCCCGGCGCCCAGCGCGCCGCCGGCGGACAGCAGAGGGCGCCCTGGCCCCGCGCAGGCGGGCCCGACTCGGCGCTGCCGCAGCTGCCACCACCCCGCAGCGCACCCGCGGAGCGGCGCGGAGGGGCCGCCGCCTGTCACTGGCGCTGGGGACGGCCGCCCGGACACCGTGCTGCCGGCGGGCTCCGTGCGGCCCTCCAGCGCCCTTCGGTCATCTCTCCCTTTAGATGTCCCCATTCGGTATAAAGACACTCGACGGCGGCGGGCTGCGCGCCTGGGGACGGGGACACGTTGGGGGGGCGCAGGGAAGAGGTAATTGGGTGGGGAGTGGTCAGCGCCCGACGCTGCGCGGCCCTTCGCGGAGGTGGCGCCGCTTCCCCGAGGCCGGCCCGCCTGGCTGCACACCCGCGAAGCGCTCCGCACGGCAGCAGGGCCGCTGTGCCTCCGGCCCGGCGGGCGGTGGTGTCTCTTACCTAGCTGAACACAGGCGGAGACAAGTTTGCGGCAGTTGGACTCCATTACCCGTTATCTGCAAAAGATGAAGGCACCGGAGTTTTAAAACGATTACTTTCGGATTGAAAAATACATGCAAAAACCCGAAACACAGCCGCCCCGGGAGCTACGTCGCGACAACGCGGGCTGGATCGCGCACATTTCTCCAGTGATACGCGCAGTGTCCCTTCTCCTTGCCTCAGCCTCAGGCCCCACCTAAGTCACACCACAGGTCAGGCGCAAACACCCGTGGCTGTTTCCCAGCCCGTCGAACCCTCTGGCCTCCCCGCACCTCTAGTTATTTGGGCACGCGCAGGAGAGTCCCCTAACCTCCTCGCCGTGCTCAGCCGCGGGACAGGCCGACCCCGGTGGCAGGGGTGCCGTAGCACAGTAGGTACCAGCAGCTGCTCCCCCACCGCGGCGGAAGTTGCGCGGCAGCGGCTGCACCTCCGCGCTCCCCGGCCTCCACCGCCGCCTCCCTCTATCTGAGAGGTCGGGCAGTAAAATCACAGGATTAGTGCCTGATTGAGATGTCTGTTCGTGAGATATTACAAAATTCATTATCACAGCTCTCTACTAACTCGATATGAAGTAACACAGATGGGATTTTATTAGTCCAGGCTTCAAATGTTTACTTATGATAATTTCGGGGGAAATTTGCATGTCACCATCATTTCGGTAATCTTTCTTCTTCTTCGCTTCTTTTTTAATGTCTGGACCGGGCGCATTATTAGCTGGTGCTTAGAAATCCAGCAGCCTGGAGCCGAGGCATGTTTGGGATGAGCAGCGCCAGACACAGCACCCACCGAGAAGGGCCTCGAAGCCTCGGCCCTGCCACCCTCCTCCAGGCAGGCAGGATAAGGCCGTGGAAAAACGGGGAGTAAAGTGGGGGAAATAAAAAAAATAAAATAAAAAAGCAAGGGGAAAAAAAAGAAAGAAAAAGGGGGAAAGGAAATGGGAAGGTGCAGTTATCGGAATTCCTCGTGGTCGTGTCGTGACATGGTGATTTATATTCCCAGATGAACGACGCCAGGGAGGAACTCTGCTCCCTCCAGCAGCCGGGCCTAGCTAGCACACGAGCAGTGCCTAAATTAACCGGGAAGGCGATTAAAAGAACCTTAATTCTTCGCCGATGGTCCTTATTTCGGGATCGGTCTCCGTCAAGATTAGTCCTGCGTGACAAATGCCCTCCCCCGCGGCCTGCCTCTATGGCTGATTTATCTCACGAGTGGAGACACACGGCTCCCCCCACGCACACGCACCGACACCGAGGGGAAGTTTTTTCTCTCTACTGAAATGTCGCTCTCCTCGGAGAAAAGTGCCTTTCTCAGACGGATTATTATTATTCCTTCCTCGCCCGTATTGCTCCTTTCCTTTCTCCTCTCCGTATCCTCTTAATTTGCGTTGCAAGGCACATCGCAGCACGGGGCCAAGTGGAGCGTTTTCCTATTGTCTCCAGCCCAGCGACACAAACGAAAGCAATTCCACTTGCTTTTCCACTTCCCTTTCTCCGAGTACTCAGATTTAAATACCTCTGCACCTCTGTGCGCCCACAGGCTCAGCAAACGCGCCAGCCGTACGACCTTGCCTTTCTCCACGGCCAGGCCCTCTCAGCGGCAACCTGCTCGAAGCAACTGCAGGGCGCGGACAGGAAAGCGGAGTCACACGGGATTAATTTTTTTTTCTTTATAGATATCTATCACTGCTCTTTCGGGGAAAAAAAAAAATCCACAATCCCCAAAAAACTGGAGTCGCCTGGCAAGGATCGCACCGCCCGAAATGCTGTGGTCCGTGATTTTGGCGGGAGGCTTTCCGCCAGGGGCCCGCGGCCGCTGGCTCTCAAACGAAAGGGGAGTTCCGTGCGGGGCCTACCCCTCCGCGATGCCCGCGGGGCAGCCGTGCCCCACCGTTCTCTCGCTGGCGGTGCCGGTGGGAGACCCCGCAGCCGGCTCGGCAGACCCTCCCGCATCGCTTTTGGACAGCCCGAACCCGTGCCGGCGCCGCTGCTGCCCCCGCCCGGGTCCGCGTCTCCGCGGCAGGAAGGCGCTGCCTGCGCGGCCGGTTCCTCGGCGCCCGCCCCGCCGGGGAAGCGGGACCAGAACAGCAGGCAAACGGCGCAGGGACAGCGCTGCTTTCCTCGCCGACAGCCCTGCGAGACGGCCCGCAGCCGCCCGGGAGGACATCAGCAACCCGAGCCCGCAGGACCCTGCCCAGCCGGCCCGCGGTCCCGCTGCCCGTTCCGGGGTGTGCAGAGCCCGGACCTGCCGGGTTCGTAGCCCCGCGCC
>VWZV01017125.1:1653249-1689552 GCA_013397155.1 Irena cyanogastra | reverse complement strand
CCCGCCCCGCCGATCCCCCCCGAGCCTCTGGCACTCACCCGGGCCGGTTGCGGTGCCCGCCCCGCTCTCTCGCTGCTGGTGCCTGTGGCTGGCGGGGGCGGCGGGGCCGCGCCGGGCTCCTGCGCTGGCTGCGGGGCCGCGGANATATATTTTTTTTTAACGCGGGGCGTTCTTGTTCTTGGCTGTATCGGTAGCACAGTGCCGGGATAGCCGAAATCCTGCCGCTCCTCTCTGCTACTCGCCCTGCATCACTTACGCACGATAGCGAGAAAACGCTACTCTCTCTTTTCCCCAAAGGACACCGAGCTGCCTCCAGGGGGAAATTTATTTTCGATTTTGCGGCGTTTTCCGTGTTTAAGAAAATATCGTAGCCGGATTTCTCTATTCAGATCAAACTAAAGCGATCGCTTTTTCTCGCAGCGTTTCCGCGGCTTTGTTTATAGAGGAACCACGCGAAAATAAAATAGGCGCTTTACTAACTCGGAGGCTGCACCTGACCTCTTTGTGGCTATTTTAAAATTATTTCAGCCTGGAGTGAATTTTAGTTATTTATAGCCGTGGGCAGGGGACTAGGCAGTTATTGCTGGAGGGGAAAGCAAACCCTTGGAAGAGGCCAAGTTTTCCGCGGGTCGTTAAGTCAGCCCAGCCGCAGCCGGCAGCACCACCGCTCCACGGTGTGCTCAGAAAAGCCCTTTGATTGCGACGCCGCAGCGGTCGCTGCGCCAAGCGGAGGGGGTGACTTTTTCTCGCAAGAAAAGAAATCGTGTGGGAGAATCTAGGGAGAAATAAATTAGTTTACTGCGTCCTTGGCTACCTGCGTTTCTATCCCTGGGAGCACTCTGCCAGGTGAAATCCAGTTTCTCCGCGCATCCGAAGAAAGAGAGGGAATGAGAGGGACTCCCAGCTCCTACCTCTCACTTTTGTTTACCCGGGAGAAGCAAACTGCTTGCGCCGGTGCGCATCTTCCCCACACCCCCAGCCCCGTTGTGTGTTGGGCAGGGAAGGCTGGGACACGCGCCTTGGCAGCGCGGCCGCGGAGCGGGACCGCCCGCCGTTCATCGACCGCCTCCGCGCCGGGCAGCAGCAGTCTCCGTCCGCCCCGGAGAGGCTAAAGTGAGCAGCTGGTGGGAAATGCAAATGGCTCCTGGAGAAACATAAGATACTGGATGATTTTCATTCCCTCCTCGAGTGTGTGGAAGGAGCTGGACATACGTTTCACGCTCCTAATCCTTCTCTTACATTTTTAGTCATACTCCTATTAAACAACTAATTAATGCCTAGAATCACCAGGGAATACATTAGACATGCTGCCGTGGAAGAGGGGTTCCAGGGTGTCTAGAAACTATGGAGCCGACTTAATACGAGGATTTCAATTTTTTTTTCCCTTCTGTCAAAGCAATAAATGTAATAATAGATTTCAGGGCGAGCAAAGGGCGCGACTGCTGTATTTATAGTCTATCTCCTCCCTTTCGCCAGCGCAGTGACAACAGCTTTAAAACCCCCGAGGAGGCTCCTGAGTCATTTCTCGGCGGGTGAGACGGCAGTGGCGGGGGGCTTGCAGCTGCCCCGGACCGGCTGAGACGCGAAGAGCCGCGCGGAGAGCCCTCCGTCCCGGCCTCCGGGAGGCAAGCCGGCTTTCCGAACCGCTTGGGAAGAAGGTCGGAGTCATTTATCGCCCCAACAGACAGAAAAACTATTTTCTTAAAATCTGTCTCGAATATCCGTTTGCAGGCACCTGGCGCACCAGCCATGCTCCCGACTGCGGCGGGTGCCATGAGGCTTTTCCCTGGGTGATCCAGGGTCACAGAGTGGGTGAGGCAAAGGAGAGCCCGATCAGCTTCCCGCTGCCCAAAGACGAAGGAGGAAAGGAAGAGGAAAAAAAAAGGCAAAACGACTCCCGCAAACAAACAAACAACAACAACAACAAAAAATCCCAAAAAACTAACCCAAAACCAAACCGACTAACCAACATAAAAAACCTCAAAGCGTATGTAGCGGTGAGTGAGCGCAGAGCCCAGCCGTGTCCCGGGCAGCCCTCAGCGTCTGGCGCAGGCCGCCAGCGCTGGGGAACCGGCGGAAAAGGGAGTTCTCCTCCGAAGTGCGCGATGGGGCAATTCACGAACATTTACTTTCTTCATTCCCGGATTATGATCTCAGCCCTCGCAAGCAAACCCTCCCGTCTCTCCCCCCAGCCTCTCCTCCCACCTCTCTGAGCTCCTTATCTGTCAGCAAACGAGTATGTAAATACCCATAGCTGGCTATGTTTAACACACTCAAACATTATTGATTTGTCGGGCTGCTCGAATATTTTCTTCCTGTCCAGATCTGGTTTCAAATTGCTCATTCAGGCTGTTCGTTCCGATGCTACAATACAGTAATTGTTAAAAAAATTAAGCATTTCAAATGGACCCATTGATTTGCATATAAATTAAAATTATTACGCCTCACGAATTCCAGTGTTTTATAATCATTTCGAAATTAGCGCTTAACCACTTGATCTGAAAGAAAATATAAATGTCTGTATTGACTTACTAATGAATTGCCTAATTAAAACGTCCCGAGGACGTCGTTCGTTACGAAGATTGTTAAATCGGGTCACATTAGAGGTAGAGATGACGGTGCGAACCGGAGCGAAGCAACCTCTGTTAACACGGAGTAATATAAGCAGTGGTTCCCATATTTATTTTCCTTTGCTTTGATCCCTTACCCCTCTTCTAGTACTTCTTTTTTTATTATTTATTTATTCTTTCTCTCTTTCTCTCCTTCTCTTATTTATTTTTTTTTTTGAAAAATGAAGTAAAAAGAAGAAGAAGCGCAAATATCTCCTCTGTGCTCCGAGCCTGCGGTCGCCGCTTCCCGGGCGGGCGCGGATACCTTCGGCCGGAGCCGCTCTCGGCTCGCATCTTCCCGACAGCGACCGTTTGCTGGAAGCAGGGAAGAGCAATCACAGCTGGCGAGGCCCGTCCCGCCAAAGAGATGCTAACACGGCACTTACCTTCGTCATGAAATTAGGGACAAAAAGGTAGCTCTTCCTAGGAGAGGCAGTGCAAAGGAATGCGAGAATAGCCACTCGGAAACTCTCCGTGTCTCCTGCTCCCACTGCTGTAGCCGCAGCCCTGCACCCAGATGATCCCATCCCCTCCCGCCCCAGCCTCTGCTCCCCGCAGTCCCGAGCTCTCGGCCCACCGGCGCAGCGACCCACGATCCAGCCGGCCCGCGGGCGCGGAGGGGCCAGCGGAGCGAAACCGCGCTTCCTGCCGGCTGCCAATGCGCGCACGCCCCGAAGCCCCCTTTCTTTCGCCCATACCGAAAGCAGGTCGGGGGAGCAGCCCTCCGTGGGCCAAGGAGGCGAGCCTGGGAAGGGAGCTGCTAAAGAAAACACTTCAAATGCAGCAGATCTCAGAGGAGAAGGAGAGAGAGGTCAAGACAAGGGATGCATGTGTGTGTGTGTGTGTGTGTTCGCATACGCGTGTGTTACACTCGGCCAGACATGCAAGCCTGTGACTGGTCTGCAGCCAGCTGTTAAGAGTGTCATCAAAACTAGATGTATACACTCAGAGCAGGGGAGCAAAAAGGAAAATTCAGATGAGGAAATCAACACGAAAAACATATTGTTGAAGGCACTGCGAGGCAAGGAGTGTTTGGTGTTGCTTGTACACAGGCGTACAATGCTGACAGATGACCGCATGCTCTTGGCTGAAGAGAAGTACACTGCCTTTGTCCCACATGATGTACACACACATGCACATTCTTTCTTCCTACTGTAGCTCCCCTTTCTGCAGGACAAAGCAAAACCCATCCTTNAAAATAAAAAAAAAAAAAAAAAAAAAAAAAAAAAAAAAAGAAAGAAAGAAAAAAGGAAAAAAAAAAGACCGGCGGTGCGAAAATCTGTAGCCTCGGGGGCTAGCCAGCAACCCCTTTCATTTCAAGCACTTATTGATTTGCTGTTGTCATCTTTGGCGACGCAGAAGGACGCTTGAAAGAATTTCTGATGGGGCTCTGATCTGAGAAATGAGGTGATCTGACCAGGCTCTCACCAAATTCTTAATTACCACATCAACTGCCTTAAAAATAATTAAAAAAAAAAAGAAACNNTGTGTGTGTGTGTGTGTGTTCGCATACGCGTGTGTTACACTCGGCCAGACATGCAAGCCTGTGACTGGTCTGCAGCCAGCTGTTAAGAGTGTCATCAAAACTAGATGTATACACTCAGAGCAGGGGAGCAAAAAGGAAAATTCAGATGAGGAAATCAACACGAAAAACATATTGTTGAAGGCACTGCGAGGCAAGGAGTGTTTGGTGTTGCTTGTACACAGGCGTACAATGCTGACAGATGACCGCATGCTCTTGGCTGAAGAGAAGTACACTGCCTTTGTCCCACATGATGTACACACACATGCACATTCTTTCTTCCTACTGTAGCTCCCCTTTCTGCAGGACAAAGCAAAACCCATCCTTTATATGCATAATTTTCCCCCACCTCCTTTTCTCGCTCTGTCCCCCCCCACCCCCCATATGTGACTGTTCTTTATTTTAGTATCAGAAAGCTGAGGGCTGGGATTAGCAGCTATTTTGGCATCTGATTCTGTCCACCTCACAGCAGTGGCCAGACCCAGGCTGTGAGAGCCCAGAAGGCTGTTGCTTAGCATTTTGTACCCTTGTTAGCTTTGAAGGGGCATTGTCCTTTCCAAGCAAATGCCAGTCCCTCCTGATCACATCTGCCCATCAAATAAGGCTGATGACATCCCTGTTTTCTGTGTCTGCCCCCTCTTTCCCATTTCCAGTGGGTCACCTGCTCGGATATGGCAACCAGGACTATATAATTATACCTGAGTCTTATACTCTTTGTTGAGCCTCAGCTCCTCAAAATTCTGGTTCATAGGATGGCACCACCCACCAGTAGAGATTAGACAGCCTAGAATTTGTTTTCAAGCCTCATTGTATGGCTTCAGTCATTTGTGACAAAAATTTTTGGCTCATAGCTTGCTCACATCCTGCATCCAGTATACTCAACATGTCTGTCTTCTCCCTACATGCCTGACACTTTGCAATACTGCCATTGAACTTCCTTCTCAGCAGCGTCACGTTGTAGCAAAGGGAATGAATGAAACCACCCCTTGTTATTTTACAGGAGCTGGATTCAAATTTGAAAGACTTGGGAGTTTAGTAGACAAACCCTAGAAGAGGTGCTGCTTCGATTTTTTTTTGACACGACTCTCTATGTTGCTTTGAAAATCTTTTCCAAAGCTTTTGGAAACCCAGGATCTCTGTATAGTTGCTTAATTTATTTTCATCCATACTTGGTAAAATTAGACATTCTGGTAAGTGCTGCAGGTGTAGGCTGAAGAGGATGTCACATTTTTCATAAAACAGGTACTACACTACAACAGCACTGCCAGTGTTGGAGTGTCACGGTCTCCCTGCCACTTTCATCTGGAAAGCAGGCAAGGTGTCACACCTCCTGTCTGTCACAGCACGGAGGGACCCATCCCTCATGCCACGAGTGCTGGCAGTGTTTGTGCTCACCCTCTTCAGGGAGCCTCTGTCACGTTCATCAAGTGACTGCTTCTCCTGTGTCTCACTTGCCTTTGTTGCTGCCAGTCCATCTCTCAAGCTGCAAAATGCTCCATTTAAAACCTGTGATCTCTGGCTGTGGCCTTTGAGTGTTTCTGAAGGAGAAGGGGGAGAAATGATGCCAGAATGACCCTAAATTATCTTTATATTGTGGTTTTGTTACAAAACAATACTCTTTCCTCCTTTGGGCACAACACAGTTCTGATTAAGCTTATTGAAGCAGATGAAGAAAGTGTGCATTGCTTGTACTTTGCTCTCCTCTCACACATGATTTCATGATCATTCAGTGTGATGATGTGCAATCGATCCATTCCTGGGTCTTGCTGTCTTTGCTGAGCTACACATAGCTGAAAAGGTAGATGCACACTGAAAATACTGTCTGTGTCTGATCTCACATCATTCCTTACAGCAAACCTTTCTGTCTCCTCTCTGCCTTCTCTGGGCTGTCCCTGCCCTGGTGCAGGTCTCCCACACCCTCAGTCCCTCGCCGCAATTGCCCCCCCTCACCGTGGAAGGCCCCGGAGTCCATCTTCTGTCCTGGCTGATCGGGTTTTTTTTGGTAAGAATATCTGGGGAGGGGTGTTGTGTGTGCTTTGAAGTTCTGATATGAGTTTTTGGGATGTACAGTCAAGTTTTGGTAGGTGGGAGGACTATTGCACTACCTGGCCTTTGGAGGTGGCTGGGGCTGGCTGCAACAGGCCCTGGGCGGCTCATGGCTGCCTGAGGGGCCACTGCACAGCAGCCTCACTGCAGCCACTGCTGTGCCTCCTCGCCCATGGCTGGCACACGTACAAACCTACCCACGAGTGCAGGGCATCACAACCCCCCCCCCCCATCCCTGCTGGCAGCGGGGTGAGTAGAAGGAAGGCAAAATTCCACCCAGCATAGGGAGGCCTCGGTCTTGTGTTGGAAGGGACACCTGTCACTGTCTTCCTTTACGGCGTGAGGTGATTAGATGTGGCCAGAGTCAAGACAGGCTTCAGTGCCTGAGGAGCTGGCTGAAAGCAGGGGAGACAGAGGTGACAGCAGCCCAGCTGTTTAATTGGGACAGCTTGGGCTGACCCTGTGAGCTGAGCTGTTGCTGTGAGGGGAGGCTCCAACCCTGACATCCTGGACCCACTGGGAAGGACTTGTTGCCCCTGTTCCAGCCCCTCAGCAGCACTACCACCAACCCAAGGTGGCTGCTGGGTGGTCAGAATGGCTGGTCAGGCTGTGCCCCAGTCTTTGGAAAGTCTCCATGCTTTAGGAAGGTTAAAGTATTGAGTGGCATTTGGGAAAATCGCTTGAGGGAAGGGCAAAGGTGGCAGCACCCAGTGGGTCATTCTCCATCTGGGAGTATGGCCAAGCTCTCTTACTCACTGTAATACACTGTGTCCAAGTGCTGGCTCCATATTAGACACTACATTTAAAAAGTATTTCACTTGGTGACGTAGTGCTAAATTTTCTTCAACAGCTGAGGGCTGCTTTCCTACTTTATTTTTATTTTCCCTTTCCCTAATTTAATATGGAGCTATTCTGACTGCCTCCACCAGAGAAGATGTTGAATGCTTTCAGAAAAATATTTGTTCTGATGGAATTTATGATGTGATCTGTTATTCAAATTTATGGTTAGCTTGATGTGGCAGGTTAGGTAAAAAGGCTCTTGATGACATTGTGGCAATCATGAAAAGCCATACTTTTAGGCACGTTTGCACAGCTTACTGAAAAGTGTTTGGAAGCAGAATGTGGGTATAATAAAATAAAGAGTAGAGTTGGAAGTATTGTCAGGTTAAAAAACCTCACAAAGTCCAACACCTAAGCTAAAAGATAAATTTATAGGTACACTGTAGGACTGTCTGAATATTCCCCAGGCAGAAGAAACTCTCACTTTGAGGTCAGACTTAACAAGAAAAGGGAAAATGTTTTTAGTATTAATTTTGGGGAAAATTGTGATTTTGGGAACGAGTGTATTCAAATCACTCCAGCAGACAAGAAAGCAGAAGAGGAGAGCTTGCTGGCAGGTTTCTCCCGCCATTTCTCTGCTTTCAGGAATCTTGCTTACCGGGAGAGCGGTGCATCTGCTGGTTCTGTTGGTGTTGTACCACCCTGCTGAACACAGGTGCAGCGAGAGGCAATCTTCTTCCCAGCTGCTTTCACTGGTGGTGGTGACAGAATCTCCTGAGGACAGCATGCCACATAAACCGGTTCTCCATTCAGCTGGATCATCCCTTCACCTTTGACTCTGACTGGGGATGCTCCACAAACCCTCATGAACACATGTTTGTGGAGTAGCTCGTGGTATCTACAGCCATTGAACTCATGACTGAGCTCTTTACACACCTGCTCATCTCACTTTTTTTCCTGTCTGCTCTCTACTGGCCTTAATTTACAAGCTTTTACCGTCCTGGGCAGGGTTACTCATGCCACTGTTTCTGGGGATAAGAGTCATGCTGCCTTTCTCCGTTTATCTTCGTATTATTTAAAAGAATGTATTCCACATTTAAAATTTAGTGGGAAAAGAAAGAGACCTTTTAAATTTGGCAGAATGGTGGAGACTGAAGGAGATCTTTCTGCAGCTGATTTATCTCTCTCTGCCTGGTACTGAGTAGCTATAGCACGTTTTGGTTATTGTTTTCCCTCCTGATCTCTGACGCCAAACATTTTCACAGAGCCTATTTGTCTTTAACTGATTTCTCTTTTTGCCTTAGAGCACTGGGAACACAAGGGGCCATGAAAACTTTGTGGCAATTACCTTCCCATGAAAGGAAAGCCCAAATTAAGGCAGGGAGGCTCAGAAAACACTGCATTATAAGAAAAGCCTGAAAGTTATTTCTGTCTTCTCAGATTTTAAAAGCTACTGAATATACCTGTGATTATAAGTGAGCTGCAGGTCAACAAAAAATGCTGTTAGTGCTTTCATTATAATCTCAATTGTTGGGAGTTTACTTAGCACAAACATTTGCTTTGTGGTGAAAGTATGGCATGTAAGCCTTTTGATCTGCAAGCAGTAAAAAAAAACCCCACCAAATCTTTTGCTTTGTTTTCATTCCCTCCAAACACACTTTATAAACTGCATTACAGCATGAGCAATCTGATGTTTGAGCTATAAAACATGGCAAGAATATAGATGACATTGGCCACTCCCCCTTTGCTTGGTTTGGGAGAAAAATCTTTTTAAAAGGCACGATAAGATCTCTTTTGAGTGTGCTCAGTAGCAGACTGCACTCCTCTGCAAAAAGATGAGAAGCCTGAAATATGGGCTTTGCCTCATGTGTAGCCCTGCGAGTGAGTGATAGGCAGAGACACTCCCTCTGCAGCTCTGAGAGCTGCAAGATGGCAGGGAAAGGCTCAAAATACGGTGAGCATGAAGATTTTAAGATTCTTGAGTTCACACAGGGCAAGTGACCAGTGAAAAGTCCTGAGCTCATTTTCTTTTTTTTTTTTTTTTCCTCCCCCCTCCTCTCCCCCCACCCAGTTATAAAGGTTCCTCTTCTCCCGCAGAAAAGGAAAGCAACCCACTTGTTGCTTCTCTAAGCTTTTCCAGAGAAATCAGCAGTGCAGTGCCGAACAGCTGGGCTCCTTCTTGGCACCTCACAGACAGGGGGGTGAGAGAAAAAGATTTCCAGACACTTAAGCAGGAGTTGCAGCTGCCGCTATGGCAGAAGTTTTCCTGTGAACAAGCAGGTAAGGATTTTTGTAGTGCCTGGGCGGGCTGAAGTTTCACAGTGGGCACAGAAATGGGCATGATGGGCAGCAGCGTCAGTGCCTCCCAAACTCTGTCCCTGCCCGGTACCTGGAGAGGCCAGCCTGTGTCAGTTCACACGGAGTGGAGGCTGCGGCTACCCAGACGGTGTCAAATAACAGCCTGTTTCTTTAGAAAACCTGTCTGTGGGTTTTCCTAATCTGCTGAAGCACAATGAAACACAACACGCTTCACTTTTGGGCTGTTTGTCATGCCTGCTGTGCTGTGGTACAAGCAATAAGTAATTGTGTATTTGCAGGTGATGTGATAATAGAAAGGAAGGTGTCTTCACATGTTTAGGCGTTCCTGAAGAGTGTTCTTTTTGTCCTCAGAAGCATGAGCTAGTGAGTTGATTGTGATCTTCCTATTCCATCACCCTGCCAGAGGACCCACTTTTTTGGGACTTTTTCCTTGTTTCCTACATTTTCCTCAGATTTTTGGTCTTGCACATTTACTCCAGGTTTCCATTCTGGAAATGTTTACATACAGTTTATACAAGGATTAGAATTCAGCCTTATGCACTTTCCTAGCGATACAGAAAACTCCCTCTAATGAAGAACCTTACCTTGCCCCATAGGCTACATATTACTGAAAAAGAGGCTTTTTTAACACTTTAAGTTTTAGGAGAGAAAAAAAATTATCTTTCTTTTCTTTTAATAGGTCACAGGCCTATCAAAGGCTGACTTTCTTCCTAGAATGATGCTTCTACACAGGAAAGTACTGCCTTCACAGTTAAAATTTAGCATTGTTACAGGCAACAAAAAAATATTGGTCTTACGACAGGCAGTGCAAGGAAAACACAGAGCAGCAATCAACAGCACCATTTCCATAACTGCTAACACCTGTTAACTCCAGTCAGGTGTTGGCAGTTTAAATACCAGCTCTGGGAGGACTATTTTTGCTGGGGTTGAAGGCCTCTTTGTCTTGGGAAGCTGAAGATTAGAGAATCTTTGCTCCATCCCAAGAATTTATTGTAGAGGGAGAATTGGTTTCAGCACTTTCCTTCTGCACCACCTGCTTCTCCTGCTCTTATCCTGAAGGTTAGTGTGTGTATATATATTTACCAGAAAAATCTGATACTCCTGGATCTTTTGATGGCTCTGATGTTTGCTGGAATTTTTTTCTCTTCCACTGAGGTAGTGTTTAGTTACTTGGACTTCTAAATCCTGATAATGAACAGAACTGGTGTTTGGGTTCATATCCAGAAAAAACCTTTATAACTAGCTCAGGTCGAGAAGGTGTGCTATGAGTGCCTTAAATCCACAGAGGTGATGTTTTACCTAAATTCTCTGTTTCTTGGGTGGCTTCATTGTGTGGGTGGTCAAGTTAGTTTATGTGTTCTAGAAACTGTACTGTACAAACTGGAGGAAACCAGCCTATCCTTGCTGGTGGAATGCTAATGGTTTTCTGACTGACTAATTTAACAGAATGGGAGTTAGGAAGTGCACACGTGCTTAAGGAGTGGTCTAGACTGACCTACAGTCAAGAGGATTTTAGCTGTGGCTGATATGGTTGATAAAAGCCTGTGGACTGGTCTTACTAGCAAATACTTTGACGAAGTGTGAAACTTCTGCTTTTCTATAGTCTCACCCTTTCCTTTGGTCCGAGATTTGGCAATTTCTCTGTATGTCTGAGGTATTGTGTTTCCTGGTTTGAGCTATCCTTTCCTTAGTTCTTTACCCTGCATAAGGTTTTCAAAGGAAGGTGGGGACTGGGAGTGTTTGGGTGTCTGTTTCTGCTCATTGGCACAACTCATTGGTCTTGTGGGTTTTTTTTTTTCCCCTCCTATAAAAGGAAGGCAAATTAAGTCTCCTTTTCTTTCCTCCTCCTTTATGGCTTTGTTATCTGTTTCTTTGATACTATACTGGGTGTGTTCAGCTTGATACATTTTTGACTTAATAGTGTTAATATATTGAATATATGTAAATGTGTACACAAGAGAATTGTGCCCTACTTTTATAAGCAAGTAACAGAAAAAGTAAGTGTTGTCTTTCTTATTTTATTACTATCTTAAATACATCAAACTCTTTACTGTTCCCTTATTAAAGGTTAGACAATCCCAGTTTTAGCAGTAACATAAGAGGTGCTGTTTTTTTGAGAAAGTAAAGCTGAATTTTAATGTATTGGTAGGTTAGTATTTAAAAGATTATTAGCAAGCCTTTGATTTCTACATCATTGAGCTGTCATATTATACAAAGGCTTTTGTTTCAATTATGTAAAAATATGGGTTTTTTGAGATTAAAGTATGTCTGTGTGTTTTTGCTGAATGGAAGAAACTGGTTGTACTAATTCAACACATGCTGTTTGAAAATATCTTTTTTGGTGTGTAGGCTGGAATACCGATTGAGTATCAGGAGGCTGCTCCATCTTTGAGGGTTTGTTAAATGTACTTGTAATGTGGATATTAGAAGGTACCCTTCAGTCTTGTAAAACCTCTGACCTGAGGAGAGGGAGGGAAATGTAATAAGGGTAGGTTTAGAAGTGTCAAAATTAGTGCTCAGGTGCTTAACTTCTGATATATCTGGCACAATCTGTAGATGTGCTAAATGCTTGGCATTCTTATTAGTATTAATGAAATAAAGATACTGTGGAGTAAAAGGGTTGTAAAAATTACTCTTCTTGATCATCTCATTATGATAACAATGCTACTTTTACTTCATCCTAGCTGATCGTTACATGGGAAAATCTTGAAGTAAGAGTCTGATGTTTTCTCCTATCTGCAAAATAGAAATACCACATGTTTTGATAGTCTGCAGCAGTGGACCCTGTAACTGGTGAAGAACACAAATGATTTAACTGTAATTAGAATGCTGGTGTTTTTTTTTTTCCTTTTCCTGCTGCCTTCTTCACCCCTCCTCCCTAACATGCGCTTACCTTTTGTCCTTGTCTATAGGATTGCTATTAGGAAGAATAAATAGGATTTTGGGTTTCTCTTAATGTTTATGACCTGGCAGCGTACTGACTTCTCTATCGTTGTTTGAAATCTTAGATGGTTTCTGGTGTACCAAGGCTATTTTAAGACTGAGATGCTTTGGTTCACGTGCAAATAGAAGCTGTCAACTGTTCAGCAGAACCAGGATACTTTCAGCTCCCCAGCTGAAGGCTGCCATATACTTTCAGCATGTCCTTGTCTGTCTGAAAAAGTTCACAGCTGGTTAGCTGAATGACGTGGAGTGCATTTTTTCTTTCATTATGCAGCTGGTGCTAACTAGTGACTCAGTAGTGGAAGAGATTAAGAATTATGAGATTCAAGAAGGAACAAAATGTTAATTTAAGCCCCCCAAAAAGGCTAGATTTGGATGTTTCTGTATATTGCAATTCAAAACCAGAGGAAGGACTCCTGTTTCCTTTTCTGAATTGAAATTCTCTTTTGGTGTAGAATTAAAAGCATGACAGCAAAGTGGCCCCTTTCTCCATCTCCACAGTGTTTAAATGTTTGATTGGACACTGTTTTAGAGATAGTTTTCTTTGTTTAGAAATTGTTCTACTCCTCCTGAAAGGCAAGCTTTTTTGTACAGGCTAAAAGAGGATTCCTTAAATTGCTAGTTGCTGTGAAATGTTGTGGGTTTTTTTTTTTTTCTTTTTGAGGGGGGTGTCACAAGTAACATACCCATGGCTATTGTATTCCTGCTGAGTATCTTCTGTCATTTTACAAATTTGTTTTAAAATTGAGCATCTGCTGGAAAGTAATGATAGTTAAGGATTTATTTTCTTGGCCAGGACAGAGCTTAGTTTCCTTTTGTTATTAGTTCTGTGTCATCACAGAAAGTAGACTAATGTTATTTTGAATTTGTCTTACTATTTTTTTCTAGACATATTGGGCTGAATAGCTCAACATAACAAATTATTCTATGTGCTTTAGTTTCAAATTTTTCATGTAGAATCCAAGTTTTAGCATCAGGATTCAATTAAATGATAGTTTGATTTGACTGAAAAATTAATGGTCCGGAACTGAAACCTCATAGTATTTTTTAAAGTTCTTATTTTCAGTACTCCTGTTTTGAATAAAAGTCTGGACTCAGCCCAGTAACATAAAGCTACATGCTCTCTCATCATCCAAACATACATAATGATTAAATTTAGCAGTGATTGTTTTCTCATTGCTTCTTTTGGCTGCATAGGTATCTTTCTGCATTCATAAAATCAATTCCCTGGCCATAAGTGGCACTATACTGACTTGCTGTGAAAAGTTCCTTGCTACTGTCTGTTGTTCTTTTCAGGAAATAATAATTTGCCAAGTACAATTCATATTCAATAATTATATGTCATCTTCAATGACAGCTTGAACATTCAACCCCTGTTTATGCTTGAATTGGACATATTGATTTTTCATTTTAATGATAAACAGATTGGCATGTAATACATTTGACAATACATCTGCTTAAAATGTGTTAAGATCCCTGAATGAAAAAAAGGGGTTTGCACTGCAGGCTAGTGGAGGTACTCGAGCCAAAAGTTGTTTCAGTGTTCCCAACAAAAAAGTGCAGTCCCTTTAATCTGATATCATAGCAGGCATATTTATAATTGACTTTTCTGGTTTGCTTTTAGTCTGTCTTCTGGCCAGAAGAGGTTATGCAGCCAAGAACACTGGGAGTATTTAAAAAAAAATTACTGTGGCTTTACTTGAAAGGTGTTTTTGGATTTGAATTTTGATATTTTTTTTCTCATAGAAAATACTACAAATTAAAATGAAATTTGGCCTAACTGCAGAGTTTAAGCTCTTGTTACCTCTGCATTCAGTACTAAATAGTTTCATCTTTGGTGTTCTATGTAACTGTGTATATGTATCTTAACATGTTAGGAGAATATGTACTGAGTATATTAAAAACACCTTTTACTAAACTAGTGCTTTTGGATAAAGATGAAAGTTTCCAGGAATACTCTGATTTTGCTGATTGTAATTGTTTACTTAACTCCCCTTTAGAACTTAAACGGTTTTACGCACAAGTCCACATTAAAATTTCAAGAACTCAAACTTAAGCTGAGTGCTTGACTTTATTGTAAGCTATCTAAATGCTATGTAAAAGCCAGTTATTAAGTTTTAGTTTAGTAGGCATTGTGATGGAAATAATTGTTTCCAAGTATTCCTATCAGACACCAGGTACAACATAAAAACATGGAAATACATAAAGATACACACATATGCACAGTATGTGTACCCTCAAAAGCAAGTGATTGGTAAACGTTTGAAATGCTGTTGATAAAGCAGATTTAACCAGAAAATGACTGACTTCTTTTGGCAAAAAACACCACACAAACTGTAATGGTGGAATTGGTTGTGAATGCAGCAGAGTCTCAAGTGAAAATATAATGAAAGAATGTCTCAATATTTGTGATAAAACCCTTATTGTTGCTTTAAAGCAGCTTTTATATGTACTGCTGTATTTAATCATGCAAAGGATAAATCCATATTCAGGTTGTGTGGTCTTTGAGCATGGCCTGTCATGACTTTACTCGCATTTCTGAAGATTCATGGAGTATAAGACTCTATAGATTCAGTATGTTCCTGTGTTTTATTCAGCTCCTATAGTATAGAAGTGAAGTATCCATGCTTGTCTGGAAAAAAAAAAATTGTAAATGGAGTATTGATTAATTATGGCCAGTTAATGGGGAAGGTGTAGGGGATACTTTAAGAAATGTAGAGATCTACAGACTTGCTTTTGCAACAGAGCAACGTTTTTTCGATTAAAGAAGGAATCTCACACCTTAAAAAATGCAGCTGTTAAAGAAAAGTATAAAGAAGCAAGAAGCTGCTCATTAGACTTTATTATATGCAGTGGTGGTATGTTGTTTCTCCCAAATAAATGTGCCTTTCCTGCCAGTCAGGTGTCTGAGTTGGGGTGAGGAGGATAAAAAAGACAGGCTTTCAGGCACATAAGCCCTTCTTCATGCTTGATTAGATGCAGTACACAATTACTACAGGTCCCGTAGGTGCATGGGTCTGGTGCTGTACACTTGTACAGCTCTGGGATAGGCTTTTACATATAAAATGTGCATTTAAGTGTATAAAACAACTGAGATGGTATCTTAAATTTGTTCTTAGTAAAATATGTTAACTTATCCTAATTTTCTCATTAGTGAGCTGTATGATAAATTACTGGAGACTTAGCTGCTGTGGTATTATTTATGTTAACTGATACAGCATAATAATGTGATCATGAAAAGGATCTGGGGGAGGAAGAGGGAAAGCAGAACTTGGACAGCTATCTACTGAAATGAAAGAAATCTTGACTGCCTGCTAGGTCTTAAGTGGTTCTCAATTGTAAAAGAGGCATTTTGATTATATTACTAAAAACTTACACACACTCCACCTCCCAAAAGAACTCCAAACAACCTACCATAGCAAAACCTGGGGCTGTGTCATCACTTCACTTGACTGTAGGCAGTTCAGTCCCTGTTTTGGCTTGGATTTGCATCTAGTTCTAGCAAAATAGCAAAATGTAGAGTTGCCATTTCAAACAGTGATTCTTATTTTTTTTCCTTCTGTGACAACATGCTGATTTCTGAAAACGGCTAGGACTCTTTGGTGAGCTAGTGCCTGGCTGTTGATACACAGCTCATCAAGGCAGAGATCTAAATGCCAACTGTGAATAGTAAAGAGTCTGTACATTCTATTAGAATACCTTTGCTAGCTACAAATAAAAGGGTAGGAGATGAGCCACCTGGCAATGTCCCAAGTACATCTCAGGTCATGGAAGTCTCCTGGCAGAGACAGAAGGACAGAGAACTCATGTCATATGTGATTGTTGTTGAGGTGAGGGTTGAGGTATGTGTGCATTATAGCTGGGGGGAGTGTTGCTGTTTTGAGCACAGCTCCGGAAAGAGTGGAAAAAGATAATTTCATTTATGACTTGTGTTTGGCACGTAGAAATGAGCAGGAATCTTCTTGGCAGACCTTGTACTCCTCTTCAGAACCACAAAAATAATAGAAATGAGCTGTTGTAAAAGGAAAGATGGATGTCTGTAAAGGGCACTTGAAACTGGCAAAAGTTAAACACCAAATAGTTGAGCTGAGCCCTCCCTTCTCCTGGTCTCTTGCTGATTTTAATATGATTTGGTAGTTACTTGAATTGTTCCTGTAGTCAGATTACATGTGGGTATTTATAATTATCCCTGCTATTTCTTATCTTTGTTGATTTTTTTGGTCACACTTGTGTGCCTTTTGTCTCTTCAGTTATGTTGTAAACCCTGAATAGTGGGGTGTGGGAAAGATTAGCCATCTCTCTGCCATGCCATGGGTCTAATCTTTGGAAGGTGGCTTTTCACTGTGCTAAAAATCCACAATAGAGCAGGAATGAGGATGACTGACTATTTTTGGGTACCCATGTTCTTCTCAACCACAGCTGCTTCTCTTTCTCCTAGACTTTCAGAGTCAGTGAAACCCTAATCCTAATCTAGTTGGCAGTCTCTTAGGGTGCCATACTGTGGAGTGGGCAAACATTTCTCTGTTGTTTAATTTGTGTCTGGGCACAATGAAAGCAAAGTGGTGCCTGTTGCTGTGATGCTGGATTGGAGAGCTGCTGGACACTGGTGCATTTGAAATACGAGTCCAAACGTTGCTGCTTGTATCTTTTTCTGCTTAAAGATGCTGGCCCATGTGTCTTTTTGCTCCCACTGCCTAATTCAGCAGCTGTGAGCTGCAGGCAGTAGCACATGTGCATTGGCTAAAATAACCAGCCAGCCTCTCCCTTTGCTCTTGCCAGAGTCTCATGTTGTTGAAAAGAGTTTTTAGGATCAGATCTGGCTTCTCAATTTACGTTATTCCTTTGCCCAAGCCCAGCAGGAAGGCCTCATCAGGGTGGCCTGTCCTCTTATTCTTTTCTAGATCAAGTATAAAAAAATAGTAATTTGGGGAATTTAGTACAGTAGCTAAGTGGTTCTTATTTTAACTTTAAAGTAGTATTACATATCAGGAAAATGTCTCTTAGGCTTTAGGGTTTTTTGGTAGGTTTTTTTTAAGAGTTCATTTTTCTTTTTACTCTTTTAAACGTGTTAAAATACTGTTTGTGTTTCTACATGCCTTTCACTTTACTGTAGGAAGCAAGGGCTTTTGTTCTTGAGATGCCCAGTGCAGACTTACAGGGCAGGTAGATAAAAATGCAAGATGCTTTCTAGTCTCTTGAAACTGATCCCATATGTCAATGATATGAATATGAACTTGGTAAATGCAAATATCATCCTTTTAGGGAGAGAGCCTGGAACCTCTGCCTAGAGGAAAATGCACTCTCCTCTATCTGTGGGCACTTGCTTGTATATTCTGGTCCAAACACTCTTATGCCAAGATGCAACCTGAATCAAATATTTATTATTGAATTACAAGACCCTGAAAACTGTTTTTATAATGGCTATGTTGAAAGGCCATCAAATTTAGGACCAGGCACAACTATAATTTTACAGGCATTAGGCATCTGAAATAACTTTGTCTGAAGATTACACCTGGATTTGTCATCCGTTTTGTAGGAAATACTTGAACTGTGTTTTATGCACACAAAAAGACTTACTTCATAAGATAAGGAGCTCTGAGATTTACATTCCAATATTCAACAACACTTTTAAGTGCTTTTTTCATTCTCATAATAGAGCTGTCACAAACTATGTATTTTAAACATATCAAACTAAATTTATGAAAAAATTCTACATGGAATCTTTATTCTGCATATTTGAAGTGGAAAGCATCCCATAGGGTTAGGTGAGCTTTTTACAAACCACGTCTATTAACAGAAAATCTTGTAGCTTTACTTATTATTTAAGTAGTTGCCTTAAATTACATTTTCATATATGAATGCTTGATGTGTGAGGAAGATTCCCTGGGGCTGCATCTTGCCCTCTGGGAGGAAACAAATGAAGAGTTGCTGTTTCATCAAACAGTCAAAACACTTGTAATATGTTCGGGTGCAGTGGAAGAAATTCTCATGACAGGCTGGAATGAAGGCAAGGCCTGTAAGGAGGTTGTATTCCAGCAAAAGGATGTGTGTCCAATTCCTGCATCAGCCAGCTGCTGATGTGCACTCCCTTGACATAAGGAATAGCAATGCATCACTGTCAGAATGTCACGCTGGCTTTTAGGGGTCAATTCTATGTTGCTTGGATGTCTTGTAGTGACCAAAGTTCTGTCATGTAGAGCAGTAAAAGGTTTTTTTCTTTTCAAATTTGACTTCAAGCAGTGCTAGATGCCCTATTTCTAAGGGATAATCTGTTTTGTCTACAATGTGGACAATGTCTTTTGCAGAAAAAATATTGAAATGATTCTCTTTGTTTGCTGTAAATGATATAGAATGGAGAGCATGTTACCTGCCACAGATCTCTGAGCATACGCTCAGTAATGTGACTGAATTAGCTAAATAACCTCATTGGACTACATCCTCTAGGAATGTCAGGAATCAGTGAATTATGTAGTTCAGATAATCACAGTGTGGCCATGGCAGGGTGGCTATGGTTGTACCACCACAGAGTGTGACACAGACTGTACACTAAATGTAGACCCAAATGTTTCTGGTTGTGGTGGGATGTTCTGTATCTATTTTCAGACAGATGTACTTACTACAGACTTAATTAACAAGTGTCATTGTGTGAACCTTA
This sequence comes from Irena cyanogastra, assembly GCA_013397155.1. Classification (NCBI taxonomy): domain Eukaryota; kingdom Metazoa; phylum Chordata; class Aves; order Passeriformes; family Irenidae; genus Irena; species Irena cyanogastra. The sequence goes on along the minus strand of VWZV01017125.1, from coordinate 1,670,678 downwards.
CTCTTCTGCGCAGAGTTCAGTTCAATGTGTGTGTGCTGTGGGGGACTTGGCAGGGGGAAAGATACAGGGGATCATTGCATGTCCAAATGTCACTTTATTTTTCACTTCTGTTTAGCTGGGAAGTTGGGATGATACAGGTGGTTTAAAAACCTCAATCATTAAGGCTACAGTGGAGTTAAATAGTGGTTGCAGAGATTTCCTGTGATCTGGAAAGTCTGCTGTTACAGCAAGGAATATCGAGGGGAAAACTCTCATTAGCTGAATATTTAAGTGAAGTGTGAGTTGAACCACACATAAATTTAGCAGTGTAAATTATTGTAGTGATAACATAATCCACTGAAGAGATGGACATTGCCATCATTCTTGTTGGTGATTAATCACTTACCAAATTAGGGAGAAATTGTAAGGGGAGTTGGTTATATTGCTACTTCTCCCAGCAAAGCAAATAAGCAGTGGCTGAAGGAGTTACTTACATGTCTGTGGGAGGTAAGTATGTGAGTAGAAAGGAGGGAGGAAATTGGTGACTCTTAACAGGTGGTGTACATTCAGTATATACACTGAATATAGAAACCCCTGCATCTAAAAACTCCCTTGTTAATTTTTTCTGGTTTTAACAATAAAAATGTTATTGACCTTATAATACTTACTGTATCAAGTACATTCAAAAACAATTTATTTATTTATAATTTGTATATTTAGTTATTTCTTACATGCATAATTTAGGAGTTTGTGTCTGCTCAAATCTTAGACTTCCTTATCCTTTATGACTTTACCAGTTTAATAGGCTTCAGATGTAAATAATCTGTGTTGACTATTTGGCTGATGAATTGTTTCACACCTGCTTTCCCCTGCTTTTTTTTTTTTTTTTTTGGTGAGTGGAATTATCTGGGGAAAACTGCAGATCAGGTGAAGTTGAAACCTGAACAGCAAGTGTCAAATAGAACTGATGGGAAAGGCTTGCAAAGGTGGCAGAAGTGCAACCAAGATCACAGATATGTGAGAGTTTTTTGAAGAATACATGTGTGGTTGGTTGCTTCAGAAAAATATCTATCTAGAGAAGCACACAGATTGAAGCATAGAAAGCATGGAGCAAATATCAAATAATGGATGGGCTTCATTTATCAACTTTATGAAGTCATGTTAATTAGTAAAAATGGAAGCAGGACGGTCCTGGTGGTGTTAACGTTATGTCTAACTTACTCTCCTAAAAACCCAGAATGTGAATCATATTTATAAGGGAATCCCAAGAAAGGTAGGTGTTGGGTTGTCCAGATGTTTGAGTTCATGGTCTGTTATTTATCTGTTGTAGGCTCAAATGATGAATAATGGAGATACTATAGGCCAGCTGTCCTGGCGGTGCTGGGGAGACTGCTTTATTCTAATCGTGAGTTGTTTTGTTTCCTGAAGGACACAAACTGATAATTTCTCACCACTTATTTAGGCATTTCTAAATGCAGGAAATCATTTTGCAAACCATAACATTATGATATGTATTTTTTTAACAACATCTGAAAAGATTGAAAATCTGAAAAAAAAACTCTGAATAGGCCTAAGTCACTGAAGTCTTTGAAGTTTTATGGAAGGCCAGAATTGACACTAATGAAGTTTTCTACTGCAGTTTTTTGAGATGCAGTATGTGTTTGAGCAAAATAACTTGAATTGGAGTAAAAGATTTACTAAAAAGAAGCTGAAGCAAGACTGTGCATGTTTTTCCTGGCAGGAACAGGAATTTTGCAGAGAACTTTGTATAATCAATATTAAAAAAGCCACCACTACTGGGCTCTGTTTTATAATGCCAAATGAGTAGCCAAGAATGTCAGTTTAACTGAAATATTTTTACCTCCGTAATTTACATAAAATCTGAATCTAATATCTGAAGAAAAGAATCAATGCTATTTGTTTAAGAACAGGTCGAAATTCCTTGAATGTAGAGAGGTTTTATTAAAAATAGAAAAATCTGGCTAGAAATAGTGTGCATCTTTGGATATCATCTGCAAGTTTAGTAGCAGATTGATAAGTATTAATCTGGCAGGTGTATATAGATTAGAATATTCTAACCTTTTTGTTGTTTAATGTACTGAGATTATTTATTGTGTATTTTGTCACAAGTCAATTTTTATTAAAATAGCTCTTGACATGGGAGCTCTAACAATCACCTTTGACGGGAATGGGGGCAGTTTCTGTAGAGCTGATTTAAAAAAAAATCCCAAACCTTGAGTTGGAGGGGAGTATTAATATAATACCTTTTTTCAGCCTATGTAGTACTTTAATGCCTCTTATTGACTTGGAGAATTTTATCCAACATTTCAAGTGTCCTGTGAGTGTGTTATAGTATGTTTTTGTTTTGAAACCATAATAACCAGTGTTTAAAAAAAAGTGCTTTAAATTTTATTCCTAAATCCAGAGATGGGGAAAAAACAGAATTTAGAAATCATAATGTTGATGTTCTCTTAGAATCAACTCTAATGAGCATCTTCTTGTGTGCAGTCTGGCAGCTATCAATTCCAAGCCTAGAAGGGCTCACAGAATCTGAGAAATGCCTGAAACAAAGCCAGCAAACCACTGTGAGCAGCAATGATGTGGGAGCAATCTTAAAACTCCCTGCACCTGCCACATGTGTCCAGTCACTGCAGATCTGAGTATGAAAAGCTTGCTGGATACCTGTGGGAGGGCTAGACACACTTGTGCTCCTGCTGCACATCATTACATCTGTCAGCATACCATATCTATTGCTAGATTTACATGGTGTTACTGACAAAACATTCTCTGTTTGTGCTGCTTCATATTTATTGTTATTCCTTTTTTTTTCCCCCTAGACTGCAGACAAGACAGGCAGACAGGTATTCAGCTCAGCTACCAGGTAGTGCGAGGTAGTTGCAATGTTGGCTTAACTCATGGCTGAAAGACTCCTCTGTTGACAGAAGGTCACCAGGATGGCACTTCTGCTGCCTGGAAAGGCTTCTGCTTTCCTGTTCAGTATAAGCACCCTTTCCCAAGCAAAAGTGAGTAGGCTGTAACATTTCAATGTGCTGGGAGCTCTTGGCTGCCAGAAGTGGACTCTGAGTCCATATGAAACTAGGTGTGAACTATTGCGCACAGGAATAGCCCAGGGATAAAGGAGAGAAAATGTCAAGGTGATATAAAGCTGCTGCTGCTTCAACTTTTCTCCTCTAAGGAGGCACAATAAAAAGACAGCTTCGAGTTGAGGCCAGACTCTCTCCAGTGAGGATTTTGCCACATAATTTCATGTGTTGGGAATGAGTGAGAAACAATATAAAAGAGGGTTAGAGTGGGGAGCCTTTATATCAGCTCCTTGGTATTCCTAGTTCAGATGCAGAAGGTGTTAATTGGTCTCTATAGTTTTGTTTTTTATTATTTGCTTCCTGATTTTTAGATAATCTATCACACCTATCTGATCCAAAGGAAAATAGGATTTAAAAAGAAACATGATAAATTAAGGCAGAGAAGCCATCAGATCCCCAGTGCAGAGAGGTGATGCCAGTTGCTGAATGAACAGTAAAGGCACAACTTCTCTAAAAAGGTTGTCTGAGGTTTGAACACTGGCTGAGTTGAGTGGTGATATGGTTTTGTGGTGCTGAGATTAGCATTGCCTATCAATACCTGTAGAACTGCAGTGCTGCTCTGAAGGATGTTTGTCCCTCATGAGAAGGTTAGCAGCTTTTGACATGAGGCTGCCTTTGGGGCTTTGTACCAGCAGTCCTCTTTCTGACAAGCTGTTTCTCAGCACTTTCCAAGACAAGCATGAATTTTGACAACTCATGCTAACACTGCTCTGTGAGGCTTTAAAAGATCAAGTTTACTGAATGTGGATTTTATTGCCCTAGTGTTGGCAAAAAGTAGCCATTGAGGCTTCATGAAGATAAAACTTTCAAATATTGATGTGCACATCCCTTGCAAGATGTAAATTTTTTTCTGGACATTTTAGGCATTTTAGACCTGTCTTTTGATAATAATCCAAATATTCTGCATCAGTATTGCAAACCTTGAGTCAAAATTCCTGCTGCCAGCTTTATGGCAGCCACTCTTTTAGTATTGCTGGATGAGAGGTTGTGGAATGGGATCGGCCAGAAGAGCCGATGGTTGTTTTGTGGTGTTGGGGGAAATGTTTTCTACAAAGGACAAAAATAATCCTAGAAAGTGTTAGTTCATTTGTCCCTGTTGGAAAATGAAAGATGTAGTTCAGCTTCCTCTGTCATCAAAGGAAGTAATTCCCATAATTTCAAGCATTTCACATATAGATTTTGTGTCTGGTTTAATTTTAAATATAAAAATTTGTGCCAGGTGTTCTGTGGGCTTTTGCCAAAAGTCTTAAACAAATGAAAGCCAAATGAACTTAGGAGATTAGTGGTTTGTGCCTGAGAGGGAATTTTGAGTGGCAAAAATCATCAAGTTCAGCTCTTGCAGGGGCTGTGGGCAGTGCTACAAGCACTGTAAAAAGAGTATTATAAACCTGAGCAAAGTCAGAGTTCTGTAAATGCATGCAGACTGTCTGAGGATTTTGGACAGATGTTTCAGATGTTAAAACAGGGTAGGCTTTGCCCATCCAAACAATCTGTCACTGTGCATGTGCTCAATAGGCAAATAAGAGGTAACGCCAGCTTTTTTCATGTAAATCTCCAGGGATTTTCCTCTAGGGTTCAGAGCTCTGGCAAAAAGCTGTCTGCAAGAATAATTAAACGTGTGTGCATGTGGGGGAACCCTACAAAATTTAAACAAAATATCCAGTGCACAAGCACAGCATATGTACATCTTTGAATTCATCATATCAATGCTTACAATTAGAAAAAAAATTCTATCCTATAAAAAATTCCTTATAAAATCAAGTATTTTGAGGCCATCTAAAGGAGCACATACAGTTTTGTACTAGGAATTGGTCTCTATCCAGTATGCTTTACTTGTGTTTGTTGAAGGATACAATACACTTGTATTATTGCACTGATTTCACTCTTGGATGATTTCCCCTTTGGCGTACTAGCGGCAGTTTTTCATTGGTTATTCATTTATATTATTGATTAACACCTACTGGACCAATTTATTAGTCCCACTGAATCCATTTTAGGTATCAGGGTTTTCTAATGGAGAAATATCCTTTACAGAATACTAACATCACACTTGTAAAACATTTGTTGGCTTCATTTGTTTTGCTGTGTATAGCATAAAGCATACATCAGCAAGTAGATGTTCTTTTGTTGCCCAATTTTGCAAGCCTTCTGGCTTTTTTGATATGGAAATGTTACCTGGAGCACAGGAGAATTCTTCAGGAAAACTCTTGGGTCAAGGCATTATAAGTCTGTGACATAGAAGTACAGGCTGTATCTTCAGAGAATCCTTATGGGCTGATAATATTAAGTATTTTGGTTTAGGATCACGTGTCCCCTATTGTTCTTCTTGGGGAAGTATATTTGCACATTACTAGGTACATATGTATATGTATTTTTTAGTGTTGTCAAAAACCTTGTTACATGTGCCAAAATTAACGACTAAAAGCCTAAAAACTGAATTACCGTGAAATTCTACCAGCTTCCAAAGCTTAGGTGATGTTGTTCAGTACATCTGTTGGCAACCTTGGCCTGTTCCAGTAAGGAGTCATCTAGGTTTTTTTTCCTTATTAGCTGATAAAAATTGTTTTACTTAGAAATTTCTACCTTTGCAGCTTGTGATTGACATGCTCCTGATGACTGACAGGTGTATGCTTAGAAGATTTTTGCATGATGCCTGGGGCAGGCCTAAGTATATGGGGGAGAAAGCCAGGGTTCAAAATAAAAAGGTATGAATAAGGCTAGTGTTCTGAACTTCAGCTCTTCCCCTCCAGAATGGAGTAATACTGGAAACTGTCTCTTTGCATTAAAAAAATCTCAGGCCTTTCTGATCTGAAGTGCCTTAAACAAATAAAATATTAAATGTAACAGATTAAAAGAAATAACCAGAGTTAGGGAAATAGCAATTAAGACAGAAAAAAATTAATTGTGGAATTTTTTATACTCCAATCTTTCAGTAGTTCCTAGATCTCCTTCCAGCAGACCATTTTGGAATGGTACTTGTACTTTACCAAGGGCACATGACTGGTGAGGGTTTGCAGTAGGGCTGCGATTTAAGATGCAAACAGATGTAGGGCAGTAACCAGGCTGCAGCAGATGAATAGGTGATGAATCAGGAGAGCTTTGCATAGTACAAAGGATAAACGTTGTCAGTGCAAGTTGTCCTGTTTCTTGTCTTTAAAGACACCTCATTTAGGATGTGCTCTTCTCACTGAATGAAATGTAATGACTGTCTTCTGACTTGGTAACTACTTTGAAACTGGGTAAAGCATAGGCTACAATTATGAATTAGTATTTACTAAAGCTGACCATGCAATTTGTGGTGTTACATTGCTTTGAAGTCAAACAGTTCATACTTGACACATTTCATGGGGTCGAAAATGAATATTTTAGTAATTGAAAGTGTGCCAGAAAAGTCACATGGACTTGAACTTAAGTGTTTATTTCTCAATGTCTTTTTTAGACAACACATGTAGTGCAATGAGATTTGCTAAGCTGGAAACCTTTATGCTAGGATATTCCCTAACCTTCATATTCCATCTCTTCAGAAACATCATTTTTCGCTGTCTGTGGGGTCCAAACAGAGCTTAGGGAAATTCAAGGCCTTAGACTCAGGAGGAAAAGGGCTGAATTAATAAATGTCCATAGACTGTGGAAAGAATTTGATGCTGACTAGCGTTTTCCTCATGGGCCCCCTTCTGCAGTGAGAAACTGCATTTCACGGGGTATTTGCAGAAAGCTCCATCAGAACAGCTCCACAGAGTTACACAGTCTGGAGAGCTATGAGAGGAACAAATGTTAAGCCTGGTATGGAGTGGAGGGGCTCCAAGGAGATAGTGTTTGCTGCACTTTCTAGCAGTCAGTGGATTATTTCTTTATAAAAAAAGAGATTGATACATCCCAGTCATCTCTCCTGAACATACACTTTGGTTATTTTCTTCCTCTTCTGCCTTTAGCATCTCCCACTCTGTTCCTGCCATGGGAGCTGTGTGCGTGTGCAGAAGAAATGCAGGAAGGTTGTATGGTGGACACAATACTCTGTTTTCTTCATGGGTTTTAGTGGAAAGCCCTAAGAAACTAAGGGCATGGGTTCTCATGACTAATGATTCATGGTCTCAGTAAGGGAGTATAAGCACAGGCTTTTAATGAGCAAATTAGTTTTTATGTGCTAGTGACTATATAATTATTTGGACTTACTAATGTTTTGGAGCTTACACAAGATAAATTTTTAGTTTCTTTTTGCTCACTTGATTTACCTGTGCTTGTAGGAAAGAGTGCTCAGAATGAATATAAAATGTGCAGAATAAATTCTCATTTGATTTTAATTATTTGCTCTGTATATTCCAGTCCATTTTGTGGAACCCTGCACAGACTGGATGGCAGGTCAATTACAGGATGTCTATCCACAAGTGCTGTTGAAACTGGCTTAAAGCATGGCTTTGTTGGGAATAACTTGCCCTTGTGCTGTCACTGAGCCCTTTGTAGATTCCTGTCTAGGTTTTTGAAGTGCCCAGAATTGTAAAACACACACAACATGTATGTAATATTTTGACTTTTGACAAAGCTAACTTCCAGAGACTAGGTAGCTCTGGCTGGGCTAAAGTTGGAAGACAGAGCTCTTTAATGCCTGTTTACCTGTAAAAGAGCAACTTGGAGCTGCAGATTTAGCTTGTGATTTAACAATCCTTCCTGCCAGATCTCTGCTAACACTAATTAGGGCTGGATCAGTGTGTGCGCTCAGTTGTGCTTTGTTGAGCCAGGCACAGCACAAGCTGTGCTGTTGCTACCAGCCCAATGCCAGCTGCAGTAGCACAGACGATACCTGATCCAGCATAAAGTGAAGAGTGGTGTAGACAGATGACACCTGATCTTGCCCAGTCTGCTAGGACAGCTACTCCTTGAACATTTTTAACAAATCTGAAATGACCAAGCAATTTTTCACTGGCTCTGCAGTCTGTGTCATGGCTTCAGTGTTACTGATACAGCAGTAAGCATCTTACAGCAATATTCTTCATCTTGCAAAGCTATACCTATGTTATCTCAGTAAACATCTGTCTGTGCCCTAAGGATTTTGGTGAATATACCTTTTAGATAGAAGATTAAACCCCACAAATTCTAGGTCTGTTTGGACTTTATTACTGCTTAGTTGTCGGACACTTTTGTGCCAAATGCCCGTTCCTGTAAATGCTTAAGAGTTTAGGACAGTTTTGTAGTCTTCAGTGAGCACTTTTCTTATCAGACTAACACATGTTAGCTGTTGGCATCTGGATCCTAAGCCAAAAAGTCTTCCATGGTAAGAAGGTAAAGACCACAGACACCAGCTATTTTAATTTAATTGGGATTCAGTTGGAATCTAATTGTAAGTAATATTCTCTTAAGGGTTGTGAACAAATTCCACTGAAAGTTGGACTGAGATCTAAAGCAGGAGGAGGACATTTTTGGTATATATTACTATTAATATCTTGGTTTTACATCTGTTATCCAAAAGGGTTTGTGATATTTAATAAATGACAATTTCTGTGTATTCATCTGTAAGCCAGTTTGGGGATTCTGGTGTTTCTTTTTGAGGTGCAGTTCTGTGTTAATAATATAGGAGAAGTGTGGCTTGTCTTCTCATAGCACTAAAAGTGAGATAATCCCTGTGTAAGGAATCAGTAAGTATGGTCCGCTTAATCTAGTCCCAGTGTGAAACTGTTGACATTTGTTCTTTTTTTTCTATCATTATGTGACTGGGCCTGTTTTGTGCTGGATTAGGCACAAATCTCCTATGCAGCACATTTGGCATGTTACTAGTAGTTTAACTTCATTAATAATGTATGAAGGAAATGTAATCCATGACAAGGAAGGAAAGAAAAGTATTTTTACAGCGACCAAATCCTCTGGAATGGGTAATTATTCAAGATTTGATGTTATAGTTTACAACTGAGCTCCTTCCACAGAATAAAAAAAAATGTACATACATACAAATATAGTAGCACTATAGGAAATGTGCTCCTTCCTATATGAGGATGTATGTACTGGTTTAGAATGCATCAAATGCAGAGAGAAATGTAGATTGTAAAAAGAATGTGCTTTATCTTACATGTTGTAAGTAGCGCTGCGTTTTGATCTCAGTGAAAACAAGCTCAGACAATATAGCAAGCTTTTTAAAAGGGGGGGAGGGAAGGAATGAGCAGCTACTCACTGAGTTATGTTGACCTTGCATAAGAAAGAAGATTAATTCCTTGTGTCTGTCAGCTACCGAGCATAGAGCCCATATTGGTCTATGGGCTGCTTCAAACAAATTTTCTTATTTAGAAATTCAATAGCATACTTGGTAGTCCCTCTCACCTGCAAGGCAGTCCTAAACAGCCTCAATATTTGAGGTGGCTGGAAAGTCAGAGTGTGCTGTATGGAGCCCAAACCAGCCCCAAAGCAGCAGTCACTTGCAACTACTTTTGTGTTCTGCACTCCTGTCACATTTGTGCTATCCGAGCAACAGCTGGGGAGACTTTTTCAACAAAGATGAGTGTCAGATAATCCTGATGAGATTCCACATCCAACATCTTTTGTAATTATGTCACATTCAGCTGTAATGGAATAATTCAAGCTGAAAGGACAAGCTTTGATCCTTTCTAAAACCTTTCCCCGTGGACTGGCTATCTAAAAGATTTAAAGATATTTCTGTTACAAGATCTAGTGTTTCCTCAGAGAAGTCATGTTTCTGAAGCAATGAGATCTGCAACAGCAATATTATTTGCCAAATAATATTGCCAAAAATGCCAGAGCATTTTTGCAAAATAAAGATGTCAGTAAGAATATGCCCTTCCATAAACAACAAGGAAGGTAGAATTTATTTTAATGTTCTTTAAGTCATTTGTGTGCACAGAAAATGGGCTTTATTTGTTAACAAATCACAGTGGTGCAATCTATAAATATTGGTGTAAAAATGTTTGTGCTGAAGGAAGTACAAATTTGTTTAGGAAAGGATCATACATACTTGGAATATCTATTTAGAGCAGTAAATGTTTCTGAAGAGCCATTCTTTACAAATAATTAGTTGACCCTAGGATTTTTAAAATAAGATTTAGTGGCCAGTTTCCTATTGAATTTCAATACAATTTCAGTACTTTATGCCCCTAGGCCCTTTCAGTAAACTTAATTAACCTGGAAAGGCCTTTGGGTCTACATAAAAAAGAAATTCTTCAAAGAAATCTTCCTTATTTCAGGACAATATTTTGTATTCATTAGTGTTTCAGAATATGGCACTAGCCATTTTATGTTTCTGGCAGAATAATGTGGCTATGGATATGGAAACTGCTGTAGAAGATCTTTCCCTGGGATCCTTTTGGCCTCAGTTTGGAGGATGGAGTTTGGATCCCTAATTTTTCTGTGTGTCAGATTTATGCCAATGTAAATCCCTTGACTTCAGTGAACGTTTTTCATTTGTTTCCTGACCTCCACTGGAAAGAGAACTGTTTCTAAAGGTTTTCACACATGGACTACATTAAGGGGGTCACATTCAGACGATACTCTTCTGGCATTTCCATCAGCCAGGGGTCAATGAAGTGCTATCTGGGCGAAGGATATAGGGTTGGGCATGTGTTTAGTGAGCTCCAAATTTCCCATCTGTCAGACATGAGAAATTCAATGTCTTTTCGTGCATGCCTGTTTGCTTAGGGTTTAAGAATCAGTGTGGCAGGGGTCATTTCTGAGGGCTGTGCTGGTGGAGTCCTTTGGTATGCCTCCAAACAACCTGGTTCGTGCCTCACCTCTGTCTGCTGGTGTTTAATGCTCACTCATCTTTATGGTCCTGAATTTGTGAGGCCTAGCATAGAAGCTGACCTCTTCAGAGGTATACAAATGGGAGAGGCCTGCTTTCACACAGTCTCTCCTCCAAGTTTCTGCTACACATGTAGAATGTTATTAATTTTGCCTTAGCTTAAGTTTAGTTAATAAATAAAACCAATAACCAAGGTCCTGGGAGGATATTTTTCTCTCTTTCCCAGGATGTATTTCAGTTTATCTGCAAGCTAATAAATGGTAGTGACTAATGATTGGTATGAACAAACCTCAAAAGCATCAATTCAGAAAGCAACCTCGAGTTTGGACATTTACCCAAGTTAGTTGAGTCTCTTGAGTGATCAATCTGGTCTGAAAGCTTGAAGGATTTCTTCCTCCATTTTGCTGGTTGAAAGGAATTGTTCTGCTTTCAGTTCAAGAGAGCAAAATTCTGGGATGTAGCACACAAAGCTGGTCTTGTGCCTCTAAGGATGGATGCTGAGAAGACTGAATTTTTAACTCTTTCATATCCATTGTTACTCAATGGGACAGTTGCATGCTGCTGGCTAGTGCAGTTAATACCCCTGAAAAAGGTGTGATGTTTTCACATGGATAGGAAAGTAAACCTTGGATTTTCCCATGTTGTTCAAGTCCTTGACCATAGTGATTTATTCAGCTGCTCAAGGAGTACCTCTAGAATCTGTGGCGAGTGGACAATGTACTAAAAAACTGAGAAAAAGGACAGTGCTTGCTTGTCTTTTTAAAGTAGTGAGAGGTTGATGAGAGGAAAGAAGCAGGAAAGGGCATCTTCTAGACTAGCTGGAGAGGTTTTAATCTTTGGCAAAATTCTGTAACAAATTAATGTACAGTTTGGAAATATCCAGGAAATAGAGGATGAAGACCAGCTGGAAATACCTCAAACTCAAATTACATCTCATATGACCCTCTTCTACGATAGGGCAAAATATATGTGGATAGAGGCAATGCAATAAATTCCTCTGTATCCTGGATTCAGAAAAGTTTTAAAAACAGTCTTATGTAACACTTTTGTAATGAATTTTGCACTTGTTGTCTAGGTGAAAATGATGTAAGGTAGGCTCCCCACCAGTTGGCCAATCATACCTCAGAGGAGTCATTTGTACCAAAAATTAAAGAGTCTACCAAACAGGTCTGTTTGGAGCCTGATTTGGTTGGAGAATTTCATTGCTAACTTGGCTGTTTTATTAAAGACTGTAATGAAGCAAACTGGCGAGAGCTGCAACTGTTTGAGAGTGGGATCAGAATTCAAAATGAATTCAAAATAATTTTGGTAAATTAGAAGTTAAGTGATCTGAAAGGTACAGGATGAAATTTAGGCAGGTTGAATGGTTATTTGGGGGTAGTAATTGCTTGCATAACTATGCATGAGAAGCAATGGAGTAAGCAGAGGTTCTGTGGAGAAAGATCCAATGCCAGGTCACAAGAGAAACATAACTTAGCTGTGTTGTTTAATTGATAAAGATGTGAACAGAACTGTAAGAGGAAGGACACTTATTTTCCTCCCCTCCTGCCATTGTGAGTTTTCAGGTGGAATGCTATGCCCCATTTTGAATGTTATACTTCGAGAAAGAACCACTGGAGATGATTTAGTCCAGCCTCCCTACTCAAGCAGAGTTCCCCAGAGCACGTTGCTTAGGATTGCATCTAGATTGCTTTCTAGTATCTCCAAGACTCCACAACCTCCCTGCACAATTTAAGTGTTCAGTCACCCTTCCAGGAAAGAAATTCTTTCTCATACTCAAGTGAACTTTCTGTGCATCAGCTTCTGCCCAGTGCTTCTTGTCCTATTGCTTCGCACCACTAAACAATAGGAGAAGAACCACCTGGCTTCCTGCTCTTGGCACCCTCTTTCCAGATACTTATAGAAATTAATGAGGCTCCCTCTCAACTGTCTTTTTGTGAGGCTGAATAGGCCAACCAAGCTCCCTCAGTCTTTCCCCATAAGTGAAGTGCTTCAGTCCCTTTTCCCTCTTTGTAGCTCTCTGTGGGTCTTGTCCCAGGAGCTCCAGGTATTTCTGTACTGAGGAGCCCAGTCTTGGACACAGCACTCTGGATGTGGCTTCACCAGGGCTGAATCGAGAGACAGGATCACCTCTCTTCATCTGCTGGAAATGCGCTTCCTAATGCGCGTCAGGATACTATCAGCCTTTGTGGCCACAAGGACACTGCTGGCTCATGGACAGCTTGTTGTCCTCCAGGACTTCCAGGTCCTTCTCAGCAGAGCCTCTTTCCAGCAGGTTGACCCCCACCCTGTACTGGTGCACCAGGTTCTTCCTTCCCAGGTGTAGGATCCTGAACCCGCCTTTGAGGTTTCAAAGGGTTCTGCTCTGCCCATCCCTCCAGTGTGTGAGATCCTTCTGAAAGTCTGTGCAGCTCTCTGGGGTATTGGCCACTCTTCTCAGCTTTGTATCTTCAGCAGATTTGCAGAGGATGCACTCTTATCCCTTCATCCAAGTTGATGGATAAGCTAAGCAATACCAGATCCAATATCAGCCCTTGGGGGAGACCTTCAACTGGACTGCAATTCTGATAAAAACCCTGAGCCCCGCTATTCAGCCAGTTCTCAATCCACCTCACTGCCTACTTTTCCAGCCTGCAGATTTTGGGTTTGCCTATGATAATATCATGGGAAATAGTATTAAAAGTCTTTGTGGAATTTCACGTGGACAACATTCACTGCTCTCCCCTCATCTATCCAGCTAGTTGTCCCAACATAAAGGTAATTGGGTCTGAACTGGTTGCAGAAGAATGAAGGAAAAGCACTAAGCATCTTTGTTAGGAGGATGAGACAGGCTGAATGAACTGATCTTTAACCTGATAAAGGCAGTACCAGAGGTGACAACATAATGGTCTGCAAACCTGCTCTAGAACCAGTTTATAACAATTTTATTTCTATGGTGAGTAGAAGAAGTAGTAATGGACTTGAACTTCAGGAAGATGCATTAGTAGTAGTTTTTGGTGACATTTTCTTCTCTTGAAAAAAATAATTGAAGTGTTTAAATATCTTGTTGGGAGACTCCAGTCTGTTCTGGGAGGACACTGAAAATAAGTAAGTACCTATTGAGAATGATCAAAGCATGTTTATACTATGCCTGAAGCAAGGTACAGAAATGACCTCTTAATGTCCCTTATGACAATATTCAAAAACCTGTGGTCAATTCTCTATGATAAAACACTGTATACATCTATTACCAGAAGTATGGTTGGAACTTGGATATTGGTATAACAGTGCCAATGAAACCAATTTGCAAACTTTTCTGGTTTGTGTGTATGATCACTGAGAGTCAGTTCTTCAGCCACTGGAATTAAAGACAGGCTACTGGGGTGAATTTACAGGGATTTGGTCTTGTAACTGTTAAGCGTATTGTCCAACCAAAAATTAGTTTAGGCTTAGAAAAAGTGTTCTTTAAAGTTTAGGTGTCGATCCATTCCCAAGGGGAAATCTAGATTTGTATGCAGTGGATAAAGTTTCACTGAATTGAAGATATGATTGCAGTTTGGCAAAATCAAAGCAAATGTAACCAGATCAATGTACTGAAGTGTCATTTCCGCAGCAAACTGACAGTTGTGCATGTGGATAGCACAGGGGAGCTGCCTCTGCATGATGGTATTTCCTGTGTTAAATCACTTTATGTGTTTGGAGATGATGTATTGCCTAGCAGGAAACTAGCTTGACTCATTTTACGTACTGGAAGGTACAGTATTGGTAAAAATCCAGCCATTCCAAAAGGATAGGGGCTGACTGCAGTCTGTCAGCTAACTAAGCAGGTTACTTTAGGGGGCAGAGCTCATAGGATATGTGTGATGCTGCAAAGTGCTGGTGAAAAGCAGGAGACCATTCAGAGGAAAGCAAGCAAGAAAGACACTACTCATTGACAGGCTACAATGGTAGCAATAAGGCTTAAAGGCTTCTGATCTAATTCTGTTTCTGCATCCTATCTACTTGCTGCCTGCTAGGGCTTTGATAAGAGCAATAAATCTGTTGTTCTAGTGTTTAAACTTTCTCTAGTTGGGAAGCTTTATGGAAACGTTTAACTGGCAATGGAATTCTTCAAATGAGTGCAGTTACAGGGCTGAGAAATACTCTGGTTAATTTATTTTATTGAAGTAGTTTATATATATCAATGAAACAAAATATTAAGTATCTCAAATACTTAATCTACTTTATGAATTAGGGCATTTATCACAAAGCTCTGTCAGATTTAACTGTCATTGGGTAAAGGTGTTACTAGTACACATGTCATGCTGCAGACTGACTTGTAAGACATGATGACCAGTGGTGCAAGTGAACTTACCTTTTTTTCTTCTCATCTTCCTAATGTCCTAATACTGCATGTTTGGTTGTTGTTGCAGTGGCAAAAAGATGATCATGACTTTAAGGAAAAAAAACCCCAACTATATTTTGTGAAAGACTAGCAAGACACTGTATGATGTAATTTGGAAAATTTATCCATGATATGTTTACTAAAAATATTTTTAAGTGTGATGGTTAGATCAAGAACATCAGAAACATCATTTTCTTTTTCCTCTTTGGGTGGGTTACCAGAATAATCTGTTTAGCAGAGATAAATTCACCTTTTTTAGTGAAGCCACAGCCTGGACCTTTTGAAAAATCTAACCATTAGATTTATCAGTTTTTTTTATATGTTGTACATTTGGCTTGAACACTCACACTGATGCTTAATCACTTGGATGAATAAATCCCTCAATATGCTCCAGTATTGTGATGTACAGTGCACTCTTAAGGGCAACATCTCCCCATTAGAGATCATGTTATTTTTACTCTTCAGCATGAAGTCTGGGATTTCTTGCAAATGTAATGCATCTTTAGTAGCAATTTAAATTACAGTAAAATACTGTGATTTCAAGGCACTTGTAAAGGTCAATATGCTACCAACGCTGGACTGTGTTGGAAAGTAATGAGAACTAGTGATTTCAGAACACTTAATAAGATACTGTGTCTTCCTTTTTAGACAGAAAACAATCTACAATTATAAGAATACAATCTGTGACTCCTTAAAAAAAAAAAGTGGTGATTCTAGACATCTACCACATTGGGTGTAAAGCCTCTGAACCAGAAGTGTGCTACAGTACAGTGCAAAAGAAGTTTCTTTGCAAAATGGGAACTAGCCTCAGTGATCTCAAGCACGTATGGGTAGACGTGAAAGTGGCATGTCATGTTAACCTTAATTTTAAATTTCTTGAGGAATTCCCCTGGAAATTAGTACTCACTGATCTTTTTCTGCTGCATACTGATGGACATGAGCAGTGAATGATTGTGGTTTATTTTAATAATAAATACTAATAAAATGTAAAGCTATGCTTCAGAAATCTGTAAGTATGTGAAGAACATCAATTGTTTTCATGAACTTTGAACTACTTGGTTTGTGGTGGGGTTTTTTTTTTGGCTTTTTTTTTTTTTTTTAGTTGTTGTTTTTTTTTTTTTTACTTTTTGCTTGTTCTAGTTTCCCAGATTTTGTAACTTAGAATTAGTGGAATTTCACTGTCCTCTAACTCATCTTGTGAGCAAATGGTTAATAAAAAACAACTTCAATATGCATGGGCCTCAAGCTGCATGTGCTTCTCATCAGAAAAATGTGATTAAAAATGAAAAAATATAGACATTAATTAAAGCTCTGGGTATAACTGACTAAATATGGAGAAAGATAGATAGATAGATAGATAGATACTCTAATTAAATGTGTGCTATGTTTATGCCTGTGTTTGACAGAAAAACAAATAGTCTTTTTAGAGCCAACATGGTTTCTCCAGGTTGTGTTGCTATTTCCTATCTCCTTTGAGTCCAGGAAACACAGCAGCTTATTTCTGTTTAAATCAGATAAAATTCCGATAGCTCTACAAGTCACAAATTTATATCACTACTGTAGCTGTTGATAACTTATGTCAAGTTTTTATTATACTCATGCATGGTTCTTAAATAAGCTGTTTGCTGTAAAGCTTAGCTAACCACTGAGTGACCTTTTGTTCATAATTGTGTGTGCATAGAAGAAAGTTCTCTGCTCTTAAGTCCACATTTACATAATTTCACATTTCTCAGTGAGAGCTCCATCAGCTTAGTGGGTACAAAATCTCCCTTTTCACTTCTTTCAGTTTAAGTATTTCATGGATATCAAAAATAATGGTGTTAGCCATCAATCTCATTCCTATGGATCATCCTAGATAAAAAACACAAATTACATTTTAGGTTTGTAAAGTCTATGTTACATTAAACTTTCAGGTGATTACCACAGAATACGCACATAAAAGGTAGCCTTAGATCAAGAACCAGATTATTGAGTGAAGCTCTGATTTCTGCTTTTTTTTCTCCCTTGACACAAGCAATTTCTCCCCATGTGTTAGAAAGCTGAATCCTTTCTTCAAGAAATGGAACTAATCATATTCCTTCTAGCTCCACTGTGTTTTCCTAAAGGCTATGCATTTTTAGTTTCTCCCAGCTCTTCTCAGAGCTGAATGCTTTCTGGAGTGTAGGAATGTCTTTCTAATTTGTCCAGATGCCTTTTTTTTGTTTTTGTTTTTTTGGTTTTTTTTTTTTTTTTTTTTTTGTTTTTT
>VWZV01017125.1:1590774-1653164 GCA_013397155.1 Irena cyanogastra | reverse complement strand
TTTTTTGGGGTGTAGGAATTTTTTTTTAATTTTTCCAGATGCCTTTTTTTTTTTTTTTTTTTTTTGGTTTTTTTTTTTTTTTTTTTTTTGGTTTTTCCTCCAGGAGTACTTCAGGCAGATGTAGAAATGAATCTGTTGTAGGGAACACTAAGCAAATATCCAGTGTGTTTTTAGCTTTATGTTATCCTAAATATGCTTCAGGCCTTCCTCAGTTTTTCATAGCCCTAAATTGTCTTCAAGCTTACCTGCCTATCTTGCTTAGAGTAAAACTGTTAATGTGATTGAAACTGTTTCTATAGTACCTTCATTACCACCAGAGTTATCACCTTCTAAAATGCAGGATATTAACAGCACAGAATGTGCTTTTTGAGTGTGTTCAGGGTTGGGGAAGTTTTTGCTTTAGTTTGTGGTGACTTCATCCTACTGCTGAGGTCTCCTTCTACTAAGCACTGAACTCTGCATATCTGGAAAGGATCAGAGGTAAGAGCCAGGAGAACAAAAGTTTTTTTTTTATCAAGTAACAGAAGATAAAATGCAAATGATGGGAAATATTATTGGCCACTGAATAGGTAGAAAGACACCAGGGGAAAACAGCCATTAACCAAGTGAGAGGAAAATAATACCTTTTATTAATTCTGTAGGTATTATACTTAATAAGGCAGTTCTTGTAGAACAACATTTCAAAGTCGCCTCTTAACTGTAGATTTCAAATCACTTCCTAAGGATGGTCAAATATAATTTTCATGGCTAGACTGGGGAGTGAAGGCATAAAACTGAAGTGATTATTTTAGAGTTCTCATTGTAGAATCCCATTCTCTAAGCTCTGGTTAGAAAAGATGTTGTGAAAGACTGTATTTCACTTCTGTTGTTTTTCTTTT
This sequence comes from Irena cyanogastra, assembly GCA_013397155.1. NCBI lineage: Eukaryota > Metazoa > Chordata > Aves > Passeriformes > Irenidae > Irena > Irena cyanogastra. The sequence continues at coordinate 1,652,286 of VWZV01017125.1, read as the reverse complement.
TGCTTCTTACTGATTTGAAATATTAAAGAATCTTTAAAAATGTTTTCTTGCATGACTGTCCCTGTTTCACATGTATCAAAAGCCAGAGAGACTTTTTCACATTTATAGATACTGGCTTGTACTGTTTAAGCAGGTAATGTTAGTTCATCTCCTTGGCAAATAGTGTCTTCGCATTGTTCCTCCTGCCATTACATTTTTCATGGTTTAGCATGTTCTTAGGGGAAAAGGAGCTAGAAAAGGCTCTCATGTTTTCTTCTCCAAGACAACTGATAGGATTTTACCCTATTCTTTCTTTTTTCAGTGTGATTTCACTTCGGTCTCTAAGTACAGTCAGGAATTATATACAATGGGTATGTGTAGAGGCTTTCTTTTCAATTTTCTTTTGTAAAATTGGTTTATTGTTATTACTATTTCAATAATGTAGCATCATGTGTTAACGTTGTGATGTTTTTTCTATCACACGTGTTAATGTGTGGTATTCTTTTCACCTGACAAAGCTCTTGAGAGAAGATCCATCACTGGCATCATGTGTCTGCTGTGATTGGCAGACTTCAGTTTCTGCATTTAAAAGAATTTGCTGAGAGTTGATACAGGATGCTGGGCTGTATTTCTCAGGGTCTGAGCATGAATTTAAGCTTAAATTCTAGGAACAATGTATTTGACCTCCCGTATTTTTGCTAAATCATATAAAAATTATAGAAGAGGTAATAAAATATGTAATCCCTACATAGTTGTGCTGGCCTGAAAGGAAATTAAAGAGGTCATGTGAGTAGTATTTTTTGCTTTATTAGCATATTACTAAAAGTGATTATTTTGGAGAAAGCAGTGAGAAATAGCAGTTTCTTCCCTTTTCTTTTTCGCTGTTTGGTTAATGGAGAGTTTAAGTGTAACACATTCCTAGTAACTTAAAGTTATAAATATTATTTGTCCTCTCTTTCGATTCTGAGAGACAGTTGCTATACCACTTGCCCTGAAAGGAACAGAAAAGATATTTAGAAGACAATAATCTGCTCTTTTGCCCTTTCTCACTGGAAAGCAAAATCCTACTGAAATGGCCACATTGAGCTAAAAAAAATAAAACAGTGAACTCTGGCTTTTCCCAACCCAACTATATAACCCAGTGGTGATACCCTTCTTCCCTGCAATCTAAAGAACTATTTCACATAGCAGCTTTTCAAAAGAATATTCAAAGGGTTTGGTGGAATAGACTGTGGTCTAGACAGGTAATCTTGCATCTCTGGAATTGAATTTAAGTTGCTAGTGGGCATATATGGTTTTTTTTTTTTGTCCATAAAGAAGTGTGTATTTGGTGCTTTGTTCCAAGATTGCATTTTGACAGCAGCATCAGATGGACTGTTTAACTTTTTATCAAGCAGAAGAAAACAAGTAATAATTGCCATATTGGATTGTGCTTGTGGTCTGTCTAATGTACTACCATTTCTCTGATGACCATACCAGATGCTTGAGATGAGTATGGTAGACCCCATAGGAATTAGAGGCTTCTATGAAAATTTCATTCTAATCCCTTCTAATGAGAAATTGAGCTAAAACTGAAGCAGGAGCTTTTGTCCTTTCCAGCAGTCTTTTTAGGCTGGTGACTCTAACTCCTCTAAATACTCTTATTTGTGTCCAGATTTGATTTGCCTTTGGATAGTAGTGTTTGGGTTTATGTTTTTTTAAACTTGTGGCAATGAACTGCGTGAACGATAATAAAATCAGATAAATTCTTCTAATGTGATTGAATGTCCCTTTTCCTCTTGAATCTGTCTTCTCAAATGTATTGCACACCACATTGTGGTTTGCAAAGTAAATAGCAATGTAGAAGGCAGCTACTATCTCCATGTTTTCTCAATGACAGTAGTCAAACTATGGTGATAGCCTAACTACTGTCTGTACATACAGTCTGAGAGGCTCAGCACCTCCCCCACACCCATCTTCCAAAAATCCTGTCTCTTGAGTATTTCAAATTGTGAACCCCAAACCACTCATTTGCAAACTTCCATTGATCCTGTGACTTTTCTAGTGAGAATTGGTTAAATCAGGATATAATTTTATTTTAGACTTGGATGCTATATTATGGCTAAAACATATATTCTCAATACTTGGTTGGAACAATCATGGATTGATAAGTGGGTTGTATTTTTAGATTGCTTTAAAGTCTATGGTATGCGATTACATGCTCTTATTCCCAGGTAAAATCTTAGATTTAGTTGTCAGTAAAGAAGATATTTTATAAAGCAAGTTTGTGTGCTGTCTCTAACCCATCTTTCCTAGGAGTGGACAACATGCTTTTGCATGTCTATGATATATCTGGTTGTGTCATATAAAATACAGACTCTAACTGGAGTGGTGAAACCTCTTTGGTGACAAGCAGCAGTCTGATTTCAGTTACATCTGTGTGAGACTGGGTTCTTCTCTGTTCTCAAAGATATTACTCTAGTATGATTCTGGATGTAGTTGGGACTGTAACTGGAGCAGTTGGCTGTGTAATGTTGGAGCATCTGATGGTTGGGTCTTGCTGGAGTCTGCCTTCTCCCCAGGGACTGGAAATGCCCTCATGTACCTTGAAGTCAGATGTCACTGAGACAGGGCTTTGACTGACACCAGTATCAGCTGCATGTGCATGCTAGTTGGGAACTTAATGAGTGCAAGATAGTGACTTCAGAGGATTGGAGGGAGCTCATTCAAGAGACTGTAAGTCTTTGTGAAATAGATTGTCTCTTAAGAAAGAGATCTGTAAATTCCTTAATTACAGTAATCATCTCTTGAGTTTATCCTAGAGCTCTTGAAGAAAACTTGACCATGATTATTGAAAATGTAAATGCTACTGGTCACCTACCATTTCCAATTTCTGGATTGCACTTTATTTTTTGTTAAACCCAGGCTGTCTTGGTACATAATTAAAGACCACATTCTTTATCCAGAAATTAAATTGAATACGTTGTATAAAGTATTAAAATGGACTGAATAAATTAATTTCAAGACCAGGACATAGCTTGGTACCATTAAAAGCCAAACTCATTAGGATAAACCTTTTTGATGACTTCAGCACTGAAATGGTACAGTGCAGTCTTGGTGCACAAAATCCTTCAACCCTCTTGTTGGAAGTATCTGGCTGATTTCCACTCCTAGTCCCCCTTATTTTCCCATTTTGGATTCTTTCCTACTGGTTACAGTGTCATTGTTTAAATATATTTTTCATCAGTCATGGCACTTTATGAAGCCTCAGATTCTATTACACAAGATGCTTTGTGGCTATGCCTTAAAAAAAGGTCTCAGTGGTTGTGAGGAAAATATGGTGAATGACCACAGTGGACACCAATGTAAAATCTGTACTTTGAGCTCAGAGTTGGGATATTGTGTGGGTTAGTTTTTTTTTTTTTTTTTTTTTTTTTTTTTTTTTTTTTTTTTTTTTTTTTTTTTTTTTTTTGCTAAGGTTTTGGTACAGGAGAGCTTTAGAAAGGAATTTGGAGGGAAAAATTGTGGCGTTTTGAAAATGGTTGAATGTGAGTTTCATACAAGAGAACGCTTCCGTGTCCCTTGTAGCATCTCAGAAGAGTAATGTGGGTAAACAATGTGTGGAAAACACTTTTTTTCCTTATTTGCTTGCTTCAAAAATGCACTTGTATGTAGTAATTTTTTCTACACTGGAAATTCATTTGTGGCCAAGTATTAGCAACAATACTGTAGCAAAGTGACTCAGAATACTAGTGTAAGGCTATGTAAATACATATTTAAAATGGTGGAAAAAATCAAAAAGGCAACCCCCCAAAAAACTACCCAATGACTTTCTGCCTTTTCTATTTGGAGTAAGGAAGAGCAAAGATACTGTGAACACTTTACAGGAACTTAACAGCCCCAGCATATTTTAAGAAGACTTTTTATACTACAGCATTTGAAAACATAGAGGTTAAATAATGAAGAATGCTTAAGCTGTCCCAGAAATGTGTATATGTCTTGTTTAAACAGAAGCGTATCCTGGTTAAATTTGCAGTTGTTTGAGAAGAAGATTAGCCGAGGGAAGCTCTGCTTGGACACCCCATTCATAATTTTCTAGCAGTTAAAAGTAACTCAGTTGATTTAACCTGTGCTAAAATGAGTTTGTTAAAGCCAGAAGAGTCTTGGCCTTAATTTTGGGAGCAACCAAGATCGTTACAGTTCCTGAGTAACCAGTGCTGTTTTCTCTGTAGATCCTATTGAAGAGATGAATATTTGTGTTGATCACAGAACTGGGAGACTAAAGTTTTGTAGATTTTGGTGGTTGCCCTAAAGAAAGGTTTGTTATCTTTAATGGGAATTTTCATGCTTATATAAATATTTTTTATAGTCTATAATTGTAAAAGTTACAAATACTAAAGCTTTAATCTGCTTCCCATCCAGTATTTTTCCAATCACTGTAAGATATCAAATATTAGATCTGTGTTCAAATGTTTTATTTCTGTGCCTTAAGAAATGACTGCATCTACCAGAAGACTAATTTTACTGAAATAATGCTTTGTTCTTAGACAAAATGTTTTGCTGGGTTTGGATCTAAACTCCTGGGAAAGCCTAAGGAATTAATGTATTTTTCTCATCTTATAAAAAAAAATCACATGCTCTAAAACTGGGAGAAAACTGGATTTTTCTAATGCTTTGGGTTCACGCTCGCTTTCTAGTTGTTGCCAGAATAACATCATAGTTACACTGGTTATTTTTCAGCCTCACTGCAAAAAAAAAATTAGACAAGTAACTTAGATATAATGATGGCAATCCAGGCCTTCCCTAAAGGTTGCATTACTTTGTAACTGCTTGGTCTCTGCACAGAATTAGAGTGAGCTTTCAACAAGCTTCAGCTTGTTGATCCCTTCCAATTAGGCAGGTGGTGTGGCGCACATCTTGACACAGCTTGGATGCAGATGAAGGTGGGACAAAAAAGTGGGAGGGCAGAAAACAAGCTATGGGAAAGAAGACCAAGGGTGAGGAGGCTAAAAGCACATTAAACTTGTTATTGAGCAAGTCTTGAAAGCCCAAAGTGATTCTAATGGTGTCAGGATGTAAACAGGCTGATATAATCATTGGGCAGCACGAAAGAGGTGTGCGGCTGTCCCTACCTCCCGCCTCAGTGGTGAAGGCCAAGGGCCTTGTGTAGGTACTAAGAATCTTTACTGATTTTCTGATTTACTACCAAACCATTTCTACACAGAATTCTTTAAAGGCCTTCTGTTTTCAAAAATTTCTGTATGGGTTTGCCAGCATCACTTACAGCCAGGAGTAAATTAGTGGGAGACATACAAAAGGCGGGAGCTCTTCCCAGTCAGGTTAATTATTTCCTAGATTATTAGTTTGAATTCTGTTTTAACACAGACTTGCTTTTCCTGGTAGACATACTATTCCTCTCGTTCTATAAGCTGCTAATGCTATTGGACTTTTGTTACAGACAAATAAACTTCAGAGTAGAGATGAACTTGAGTAGACCAGAGAACATTTGGAGCTTATCATGCATCATAACCCTCTCTGATATGTTGTTTAAGGTGTAAAATTTGTACCTGATCTAAACTCACTGTGACTGTGTGGCTCTGCGTGCTTGACTATGCAGCCATGGGTGTATAGATTTCCGGTTTTCAGTAAGGCATGGGGCATACACATATTATTGAGAAATGAATTTTAAATTTTTTTAGCGAATCAGCTGCGGTATCTGTGGAACACCAAGAGCCATAGCATGTAATTCTAGAAATCTGCAGGAGTCTCCAGACATTTCAAAATGCCAAAGTCTCCAGCATTTGCAACCCTTCTTGAGTCAGAAACAATAGAAGAGCTGTGCTTGCAACTTTGCCATTTTATTTTTTTTTCTTGTTGGTGGAATACTGCAGATTTTAGTAGTAATGACTTTCATATGAAATAACATTTAAGTCATTATCTGAAATTATTTGCAGAAACTGTATAAAGCTGTAAAGTTAAACCAACAAATGCATTTAGATAAAAACCACTTGTGTTCTATCAAAGGAATTGTCTTTTTCGCAGCATACCTGCAGATGACAATTCCTGAATATACAAAAGAAACCTAGCTATTGAAAAAGCTGAGGGCAAGCCCTTCTGTGAAGGCTAATTATAACATAAGATGTGAGAAGTGGATTTTTTTTTTTTACATGGGGCTTCAGAGAGTATCCTTTGACGTGACTTTCTGGGACACCTGGCACAGGTTTTTACTTGTGAGCAAGAGGTATCTATAAAGAATGCGCATAAAGGCCAGAAAAACCCAAGCCCACCTTTATTCACTCAAGATCATTCACATCAAAGGAACCCATCATTTCTTTCATGCAAATACTGTGGGGATTGCTTCACCCAGGACTGGAAAGCAGCCAGGCTGCATAGCATGACAGCTACTCAGCAGTCCACAGCAAAGCTATACACCATGAAGGAGCCGGGATGGATTGCTGGTTTTAAATCTGATACACATTTGCAGCAAATGTTCAGAAAGCACTTTATTTCTGTGTTTTGACCATAGCTTCTCTAATGTGCTGTTTCATGAGACTTATGTTATAGCCTCAATTCTTCACTTTTTCCCCTTGTATGAAGAATTAAAGTAGTATGTCTCCACATAATTAAATGATCTTACAGAGCTGTGTGCCTACTCCATCTCTTAATATCTGCAAAATGGCATCCTTACCTTTGCAACCAGTATTGGAGATTTCTCTATGCTCGCTTACTAGACATTAAGTTGTATCCAAATGAAACTAAGATTTTTCTTGGTTTTGGCATTTTCTCACAACATCTCTAGCACCTCTTAAATTTCTTCTGTCATGTGTGACAGGCACTTCTCAGACCTGCACATTGAAGAAAATGACTGAATTTTTCTAACCTGAAGTCTTTCTCTTAATGCGGACTGCTTAATTTTCAAACACTAAAAATAGAACCTTGTAACTTGTTGTTAATTTCAAAATAACCTTTCTTAGAATTAAAAATTCTACTGCTGCAAGTATTCTCCATTTTTCCTCAAGCATTTTCGAGCTGGCTTGAGGCAATGGATATTCTGGCTTTCCAAATAGAATCTCTATTCCTATGGGGTTCAGGTCCCACCACTCACCACATGCAGATATAGAAGCATTAAGTGTTCTCCACAGAAAATCTTTCCAGTGAGCAAACCTGAAATTAGCAAGTGGGGCAGCTACAGTATTTATACCTTATATAAGAAAAAGTGAGCAGGATTTAAGGAATTAACTGAAATGAGAATGTATGCAGTCTCATTCTTTCCTATCGGGAAGAAAACTCTCAGATGAGAAGTTATTTAATCATGTACTTGCATCCAGAACCTGAAGTTATATCATCTCTGTTTATTTTTAGACTTCCATTTTTAAATATCAAACATGATCCCTGCTACAGGGTTGCATTGATGTGTATTTTAAATACTTGTGTACAACAAATGAAATATCCAAACAATTTCCTGCAGAACAAAGCAGATGAAAAGACTTCTTTCCAAAGAAATGTCAAACTGCAGGTGACATCCCCTTCATTGTGAGGTGTCTGCTTGCTTCTTGCCTTTTGAATATCAGAGTATTTTCAGAACACACAGGGAGTAATGTACCTTGTTCTTCAGAGCTTTCACAGACTATAAATGTAGCAGTTTTTTTTTTTTTTTTTGAGAGGGTGTTGGGGCAATGCTCTATTTAGAAATGCTGCTTTTGGATTACAGTAAAATCAAGTGGTCAAGATTTCCTTTTTGAGTTTTATGCAAGGAAATATGCATGGACAGCATAATAATGTGTTGAATATGTACTTCTCATAGCAAATAGTTTCATGAATTGGATCTACAGGACCATTTCAGTTATGGCATCTTCAGTCTATCACTTAATGAGGCATTTGGGTTTATTTGTGTTTTCCAGAACTCTTCTTAGTTATGCTCTGTACATGTAAAAATAACTCTTTAAAACTGTCTCAGTGATTTTGGAATACAGCTGTTTCAAGGCAAGCCTATACTTTGTGTTTGCAGTCACATTTTTTCAAAAATGTGCTTTAACATTAAAGCCATGGTTTTGGTTTTGGCCATGAAATTTTCACATTGGACAAATGTAGAATTATGGGGCAACACGCTGAAAAGGTAACTGGAAGGATCAGTCCTGCAAGGCAGCACATGGCTTAGTTGTAGAGTTCTGTGTCATGGGACCATGCAAGGGATGCTTTGAGAGAGATTTGATGCACTGATGCAAATTAGCAACTTGGGTAACTATTGGATGTAGTGGCTAGAATGAAAGTGTTGTGTACTTCTGAAAACATTGAAGGCATGGGATATGTGAGGTAAAGGTTGCTCTCTTCACCCTTTTTTAAAATTACACCTTTTTTACTTGGTCATGCACTTCACTATAACCCTTGCTAGGCCTTTATTTGATTTGGTCTAGCTGGTCTTAGTTTCTCAGGTTTGTATCAGAATGCTTATAACTGGCTTGGATGAAAGACTAGTGCTGGCTCCACAGATGGCTGAAGCTGCAAAGATCAGGTTTTTGCTTCTCTTTTATCATCATTATAATGAGAGATTGTAAGACATATGGTGTATTTGTGGGCCCCAGGTAAACTTAAATCTTAACCAATGATATGTTAGAGAAACATTCTGAAAATTAAGAGAAAAGCTCACAAAAAGCAGAAGAGGAGCAAAATACTCAATAGATGTCGGAAATACGTATTTAGAACTGTAACTCATCCTAAATCTTGATAGGTTTATGCACAGCTATGTTCTTGATTTGCTTATGAATGAGGATCACAATGCTGCTTTTTCAGTGATGGGTGCTGTATTATCTGATCCCAAAGTGATAAAACTGATTGTGTGAACAGCTAGAGATGGTGATGATACATTGTTTAGCTGAAACTCCAGGTAAGTTTTCTTTGAAACACGTTATTTTTTGAGGAATGATTTCTTTGGAGCTGTATTTGCTTACGAGGCTAGAAAAGAAGAAAAAATGTGTATGTCTTGATGTTTAGCCTTTTGCATACTTCTTCAGAGCACAGTTGTTAGAGGCTTCTATTCTGCAAACAAGGATGCCAGAACGAAGGTTTTGCAGACTGTCAGAGGATATGCTAGAGATACACTTGGCATCTCTACTCAAACCTTGTAAGGGTGAAAAAGGACCTAGAGAGTACTGATTTGCAGTCACTTATTAGCTGCTGTCAAGGTTGCCATGGCATTGTGGTTCATGGAAACCAGAAGGAAATTGCTCGATGCCAGCAATGGAAACACACTAGGTATTCCCAGTCAGCTGTGGCACATGGCTTATGTCTCTTTTATGTTATTCTCACTAGAATTGGTCACTTTGCTGGATTTTAGAAGGACAATACTGGTAATAGCTTTGAGGGAGTTTTTTAACAGTGTGCTTCCATCTTTGCTATTGGCTCTCTGTGGTACTGTCATTACTAACAAACTAAGTCAGTCAGACTTCTATAAATATGATTTGCTTATTGCATTCATTTCCTCTCCTCCCCCTGCCCACTACTTCATCTATAATGACTGAAAACAAAATGTTTTAGAAAGTATTGAACTTGTATGTGGGGTGTGTTTTTTCCAATTTTGCTTGATTTTCCTCCCCTAATTTCCTTTGACTTTGTCTCCTACGTCTTTGATAGGGAGCTCATCAGGTTGTATCCCTTGTAGACAATTTTGGTCATGTGCAGTTCAAGGTTGCTGAACTTGCACTGCTTGTGCAGCTCAGGATGTGTTTCCTTGTAGGAAACATCCTGTTGCAAATGGCCTGTCAAGAGAGGCTTGTTAATCTAGCTTCCCAGATTTTTTTTTCTTGCAAAAAGCTGATTTAGAGGGTTGACATGTTTAAATTTTTTTTTGCCATTATGAATTCTAAGTAAAGTAAAATCATTGGCTTTGAAGAACTAGTAACACACCTATGTACTGCTGTTTAGTAGATCAAAGTACCTTACAGAGATACAGATAATGAAAGAACATTGTGCTTCAGGCAGATTGTGCTAACCGAGCACTGCTCTCTACAAACGCTATTAGACTTTACAGGCCACCTCTATCAGCATGTGTCTGTAGCCCGTAGGTTTAGAGAGCTGGACTGTGTTCAGAGGACCAATAGTTGTTACAGGTTTGTATATTTTTAGCACTCTGTCTCATCCTAATTGATGGACATAGATTGGCATTATATATTAGGCTTGATTCCTGGGATATATTTGGCTTATTTAACAATGCTATCTTTAGAATATCATCAGCATGCTAATCCTCATTAGTTGTATGAATGGCATATCTTGGTGTCATTTAACTAGATGAATTGGTTCTGCAGGCCTATACTACTCTACTGGGTTTTTTTTAAGCTCATGTAGTAGCCATTTAAAATATAATAAAGCTAAGAATTTTTCTTTGTATTTTCTTCTTATTTTTAAACCTGTGTTGTTAGGAAAAGAGTGAAATTTTGATGGCTTTTTTGTCACAACTTTCAATCTGTTCATTTACTACCTTTGTATTTATCTCTCAATGTAACTCTGACTTCTGTCGTGACTAAATATTACATAACTATGGGATTAGTTTGATGTGTTGGGCTATAAGGAAAAGAAGGAAACATAACTTCTGCTGCTTATCAAGGTCATCACTACAATTTGCAATATGGCTTGGCTAAAATAAGTTAGAGAAAAAAGTATCTTATTCAGCTAGTAGCTGAACACTTCAGGGACTTAAGGATGGGCATTGTGGCCTAGATGAAAGCCACATTTGGGACTTTGTGATGTCTCTGAGCCTATTGAACTGCAGATAGGCAGAATCATAAGTAACAGTATAAATAATAAATACACCCTGCCTGCTTTCTCAGCAACCGTACCTTGAGCTCATACCACAGTCTTCTGTTTGTTTCCTAGTAATTTTCTAATTATTTGTCAAGTTCAGCTCATGCTCTCACTGTTCAGCTGATGTTTGGGTGAATGTTCTTCAAGTGTCCCCAGATCTTTCTGAATAATTATAATGAATGTAAAGCTTGTTTTGAAGTAGATATGTTATTTTATCACTTTGCTACTTAGTGTTTTTGGGCTATTTAGGCCAAATATCTAATATCATTAATAATATCACGTGAATTACATTTTATATAAAGTCTTCTAGGATTCTCTAGTAAAAGCTGATTAGTAAACTACATACCTTGATTTTCTTTAAAAAAAAAATAAATCCAGACTGTGAGGTGTGGCGGCTTCTTCAGAGCATCATGTAAGAGGTGTTATAATCAGGGGCATGAGTGGCATATATAGTCATATGAACAACTTGCCTGCAGATGTGTGAGTAGGTTAATCTACCACTGGTAAGTTTTTTTGGTTTTGTTTTTGATTTTTTTTTGTTTGTTTCAATTTACCTATGCTCTTGTAGCTACATCCTTCAGTCTAAATCACTTCAGTGTGGTGCACCTGTTCTCACTGAGGTAAATTACAAACACAGGTGAATCTAGGATTTGATAGTAAGATTGTGGAATAACAAAATATTGAGGACATGACTCTGCCACTTGTGCCTTCATGGGAGAGAAGTGTAAGAGATTAGCAATGTGGTGGGTTCATGGTGGTATTGACCTTGAGGACTATTTTTCTTTTTAGGTTTGCAAAAAAGGCAAATGTGAAATTAGTAAATCTAAAAAATTATTATAGGAAAGTGGATGAAGGTGTGGGTATGATGACACTTATGTCATATTATTACCCCAGAACACTGTAACACCTTTGTTTAAAGGAATTATAGACATTATATTCCTTTTTTAAAAAATAACATCTGTATTTCTTCTGTACCCAAATGGAAAAGATGGGACAGTGAGATACTGTGGTGATACTAAACACTGAATGAGCAGCTTATGTGGCCACCAGAAGCTCTGTGTGATATAATCTAATCTACTTGTTAGTAGAGAACCGAGAAAACGCTTGAGAAATGAATTTAAAAAATAAATGGAAAAAGACGTTTAAGGATGTTGTAGAGCAATACAGATTGAAAAAGATCTCCAAAAGTTGCCTGGTCCAATCCTATTCTGAAGCAGAGCCGACTGTGGCTCTTGAAGTGTTTCTCATAGTTGTGCTTATAGCAAGATGCTCAGTGTGTCACATTAGAGAGAAATAATGGTTTTAATTTTAGTCATTCCAGAATAACAGGTAGAAATAGACCTAGTTAATGTAAAGGCTATTCATTTGGGCAATGCCTAAATTTAATCTGATAGCTAACGCTATGGTACTCCAAAGACTGCAAAAGTAGAATAAAGTACCATGGTTCCACATAAATTTTTTATTTCAATGTAGCCTTTTAATGTTGTATTTTTAATTTTTAAAAACGAAATAGCATTTAAACTGCCTAATGAAGCCAGAGCCGATGGAATGTTTTGAAAGGGAAGAATATGTTTTGGCAATTCTGCTTGATACATGTCAGAATATTTAGAGTCTGATCCAGGTTAGAATTGAAACCATATCCCCCTACTCCCATGAAGTTATATATTAAGGCTGCTTCCAAAAGCAAAATGTCTCTATCTGGTTTTTCTCTCTGTCCTGAGTGCTTAAATAAGCTAAGTAGATTTTATGTGTGAAAAATAATTTAAGTGTCTTCTTATTTATGCGTGAAAAATAAGTTAGGTTCCTTCCCAGTACAAGTTAATCACAGAGATAACTTTGCTTGATGTAATTTTTTGGGGGCATCCTAGAAGAAAAGGGGTGGAAGAGAGGAGTAACTGTGCTGTTAAAATGCATGACTTCAGCAACAGCAGCTCAAAATGCTAATGAAAGGACATTAGTTTTAATGTCACTTGAAAAAATTAAAGTATATTTGACCATCAAACTCAAAGTATTTTGATCATCAAATAAATGATGCATCCTACTGCTGGGGAGGTGTGTTTACATAATGAAAGGTTTCTGGGGCTGAGCATCAAAACAGGCTTGCTCAATGTCTATCTGGAGCAGATCACCTTGTCCTTAGTGAGGATTTTGGTTTTTTCTCCATTACGGAGGCTGTGTGCTAGCTTTTGAAATAAAATATGGGGCGCTGCCATGTCTGTTGTTGTTGCCAAGTATTTACACTGACCTGTTTCCATCACTTACTCAGAACATATTTTCAATCTGGCTGAGTACAGTGCAGATGTGAAACAGTTGGATATTCTTAAATATGGTGTGGGGGTTTTTTTGTTGTTTTTTCGAAGACACTGCTGTGAGGCTCATACAGCCCCTGACACAGAGGATGAGGAATGAGATGTGCTGGCAGTTGAAAGTGAGAGCCGATTGCATTGTGAGAAGGAGACATCTTGAGTATGAGTTCTGAGGTACTGCAGTAGCCCTAAAGAGTCCTGAAGATAACCAGTGAGACAAGGACTGGGAAAAGGCCAAGGCAATATATTCAACTGAAAAAATGATTTCCCACAATTTAGTGGCTTTATTATCAAAAGGAGTTTTAGTTTGTCTTGCTGTTCTCACGCATCCCCTGTGTACGATGAAACAAAAATAGTTTTGGGGAGAGAAGTAGGAAAAGCTTGTGTGGTGAAGTGGTTTTGGTGTTATGAGAGAAGGTCTCTTCCCTTGGTCTGCAGTCCTGCCCTTTTAAAACATGCAAAACCCATGGAGACACATTCCCCTGCAAGCTATGGAGCCACTGTAGGACAGACATATGAAGGTTCAAAAGGCTAGAAATTTTTCATACAATGGATGTTAAAACAAGTTTTAATGTTTACCATGGAGCCTGAAACAACCAAATATGAGATGCTGTGTCAATGACTTGCACAGCTGCACTGTGAATTTATAATTGGTATACATTTAGCAGAGTGGGGAAGAATTATTTCCTATATTTTCCTATGAACAATCAAAGATGCCCACAAAATGTTACGTTTGCAAGGTCCCAGGAAGTCTCTGATATAAACAAAAGTTGAATGTAGGTTTCCCTAATCCTTATCTGGTGCTGAACTGATCAAAAAAATAGATATTCATACTGAAAATTCATGACTGAATTTTCCTAACATATTAATGATCTTTTCAGAGCTGCTATAGGGTGTGTAGCAGGGGCTTTCTTTCCTTTTGAGGTTGCTTTGCAAAAATGTCTATGTTATTGTGAGTTGTAGTTCACTTTTTACAATATTATATAAGTAAGGGTACTACCCCAGTGAAGTGGTGCTTCTTAGCTTTAAAACACCAACTCTTCTTTGTTATGGAGGCCTTCGGCCTCCAACCCCAAAAAAAGTCCTGTTGGGACAATGGATTAGTTTACAGCTGCTGATGTCTAAATAAAAAATCAGATGGCACAATAGAGCTGGACTGAGAGAATATAGCATATTTCTCTTTAGTCTTTTAATATTGTCAGCATTCTTTGTTAGCAAGCCTATTGTGAGTATTCCACTAGTAATACCCATCATCTGAGCTATCCTCTTCCTGATTCCATGGCTTACTCCAAAACAGTCTCTTGAGTATGAAGCTCTCTTCTTAATAAGTACCATCTTTCAAGCTGATGTTGATTGGCATTAGGCCATGTTTGCCTCTCCTGGGCATGTTTCAGTCTCCAGTATTTTGTTTTCATTGGGTTTTACTGGTTTAGCTTTTTCTCACTTTTAAGTTCTCCAATAATTTAAGCTCTCCTGTGATTCTGCCAGCCTTTTTGTACTTAAAACCAAGCTCAGTCACTTGGCAGATTTTCCCAAATGCTCAGGTTCTGAAAATATCCCCCTGACTCTGAAGCAAAATATGTCGAGGGGAGACTTTTTCAAGTCATGTTTTATGTTTCATCCCTTAGAGCCACTTTCTGTTACAAGTCAGAATTGCTTCAGGTTGGCTGTTTAAAGAGCTCTGCCTAAACATTGACTTTCCTTTGAGTAGAGTAAGAATGAATGAAATGTTATGGAAACTTACTTTATTCCTTTATTCAACAGGAAAAAACAGCTGCTGATATTCTGCAGGAGGTCATAGAATGTGTTGGGTTGGAAGGTACCTTAAACTCATCTAATTCCAACCCCTCTGTTACGGACAAGGACATCTTCTGCTAGACCATGTTGCTCAGAGCTCCATGCGAAGTGATATTGAACACTTCCAGGGCTGGCATTCACAACTTCTCTGGGAAACCTGTTCCAGTGCCTCACCACTCTCAGTTAATTTCTTCCTCTAATCTAAACTAACTCTCAGTTTGAATCCATTCCCCCTTGTTCTGTCACTACACACCCTTGTAAAAATCTTTCTGGTCAGCTCCCTGCAGGTACTGGAAGGCCACAATTGGGTAACCACAAAGACTTTCTTTTCTAGGCTCCACAAACCTAATGCCCTCAGTCTTCCTTCATAGGAGAGCTGCTCCATTTCTCTGATCAACTCGGTGGCCTCCTCTGGACTTGCTCCAACAGGTCCATGGCCTTCCTGTGCTGAGAACTCCAGAGCTGGATGCAGCACTGCAGGCGGGCTCTGCTCACTAGAGTGGAGCAGAGGGGCAGGATTACCTCCCTTGATCTGTTGGACAGGTTTGGCTTTCTGAGCTGCAAGTTCACATTGCTGGGCCCTGTCCAGCCTCTCCTCCACCAGAATCCCCAAGTTGGCAGGACTGCTCTTGATCCATTCATCCCCCAGCCTGTGGTGAAATATGCTTTAGTCTGTAGGAGCACAAAGCTAGTAGTGCTCTCCTTTATACACATGTGTAGTGAGGCTGGTTGTAGTGACTAGAAAAAAATCTTATTTACATCTGTTTCAGTATAGTGAAGTAGGTTGCAATTAATTAGGAAGTTTCTGGTGTGGTAAAAATCATCATATAGGAGGAATGCAAACACATGATTTTCAAAGAGGAATTGAATTCCATATGTGTTATGCCCTCTCCCAGCTAGGAATTAATTGCAACTTTAAAAGATATTTGATTATGTCTGTTTAAAAATTAAAAAAATCAGTAACAAACCCCACCTCCTTCTCTCTGCCATGCCTAGCCACATTTTCAATACTGAGGATATTTAAATGATTCTAATTTAAACTTTTCTTTCATTACTTTGCTCGAGTTGAGAGAGTGCTTTGATCAACCTTTGAGTTATATAATTTATTAGAGTTAAGGGAAGAGGATAACCCTCAGATGTCTTCTGTGGTAAAGCACTGATGCTGAAAATGTTAAATGTTTGCAGACTGAGAACATGCTTGGCTGGAAAGGCCAAAAAAGAATAAACAGAATGTGACATGTTTTATTTTGTTATTTATTCCCTAGCAAGAATACAAAACAAAAGTAAAAATAAATCATATCTCATTCAAAACATGGGTATGAGTTGTCTGGAATCCACCTCTTTGTGGTAATATCCTCCCACACCATATATGATGTTAAGACATATGCAGTTAGCTTTAAGGTTGTCAGTACAGCAATTTTGTTAAATTGTTCTAGCTTCTTAATATATACATTGTAAATCCCATGCAGGACACTTGTATATCCTTATTGGCACATGTCAGAGACTGCTGTTCTGCTGCGTTCTGTTGATTTGTGGTTCTGGTTGTACTTCCCATAGGCTGGTCCTTGCTGCTTTCCTGAGGTGTTTCATTCAATTCATTCAATTGCACTGTGTTCAAGTGTGGTATAAATCTGAGCACCTAAATCCATAATTCTTTGGCTGCTGGTGCTGACAAGATAATTAGGAACAAGAGCATTCAGATTTGCATTTCTAATTCACTGTGGGGGCACAAATTAGACCAGTTGAAAACATCATGTGCAGATGATGTATTGGCTGACAGGGTGAGTTAGAGTGAGGAAAACAGGCACTGTGCAGCAAGATAGTATGGATCTGGGTGAAACCCTCTCTCTGAGCTGCAAAAGTAACTCTTGTGGTATATCTGTTCTTTGAATAGCATGATCTTCCCCCTTAAGTCTAGTAAATGGGTAAGAATAGCTGGCCTTCTCTCAGGTGCTGCTGAGCATCAGTCACGCAAATCACACCCAAGGATACAATGTTAGAGCCTGGCAGAGGCTTCCTTTTACAGAGGAAATTAATGTGCAAAACTGGAAAATGGGAATGCTGAGGTCACTCTATGAAATAGCATATTTTAATGCATAGTCCTTGAAATTCAGTGCTAGCTTGTGCGAATGTCAGCCCTGAAAGATGCTGATGGACTTGCAGGTGAGATGTTTATTGCTCATCTTGCTCATCATCCTCATTGCTTAGTGAGGGAACACATCACAGCAGAGTTACTAACAAGAGTAACAGCAACAGCTTATGCTGCTGTTGTGTTCTGGAACTGAAGCTATTGTGATGGCAGACTTCTTAATCATTCCTGTATTGGACCTTTTCGTGTAGTTAAGTGATTTCCTTGGCCTACTAATTTAGTGTTCATTTATACCAGTTAGCAATCAACAGTAATTTAAAATCTGTTCTTTACTAGCTTACTACTAGTTCTTTACTGGCAGGTTCTGGGGTCCTTTCTCTTTCTAAGTCTTAACAGTGGTTTAAGCAGAACAATTTATGTATGCTTAGTTTTGCCTCAGTGTCGAGTGTTTGCCAAGATGATTTAAGGCACTCCTGACCTTATGCTTCTGTGTAGAGTAATTTAAAAAGCTGGATCTAGGTGAGGTTCCTAATAGTGTTACTAATTTCTGTTTGAACCACATACAAGCAGAGGATAGATGCAGGATGGTCTAAGTGTGCTAACATCATCATCATTTCCAGAGGGAGAAGATGTAAAACGTGGTAGTGCTATTTACACAATAAAGAGCTGCATACAAAGGGTAAAGTGATGTTTGAGTGGAAAGTGGAAAATAGTAATATGTCATCTGGCAGTTGCAAGAGAGGAGAAAGTATAACAAAATGTGGATCAGTCTTAGGTGTAAGTATGACTGAATGAAATATGTTTTGGAGTCTTATAGGATGTGGAACCAGAACTGCAAGCACAAGATGCAGAGGACTAAGGGCTAGGAGAGATTATGATCTGATCAAACCGCCTGTATTCATCAGGACAAAAAGCCTGATAAAAGTAACACACAGGCATTGATCCCCACTGCTTGTTTTTATTTGCAACACATCTTCCAAAGCAGTCTTGATTTGAAACAATGAAGTTTTCCACTTCTGTTTTAGTTGCTACCAAGGTTAATCAACTTCACTGTCAAAAACCAAAACAATTCTATTTTATCTGCATCTGCTAGCTGTACTTGCAAAGTACTATTTTTAACTTTTAGCATTGGTTCAAAGAAATCCTTTAGGATTTTGTACTTTTTATGAGAAAAAAATGTCATACTTTTTATGAGAAGATACCAGCATAGTCTGATTTAATAAATTAAACAGATACAACTTTAAAGTCTGAGAATTTTCTTCAGTCTTTAAAATGTGGTTTTTTATTCTTTCCTGCACCCATTTAAACTTGTAACATATTTTAAAAATAATCTGCATCCCAGATCTTTATGCAGTATTTTTAATCATTTGGTTTCACTCAGAAAAACCTACCTTTTCCCCCTTCCTTCTCTCTGAATCGACCAACTCTTTTTGAATTGGCAAAGTAGTTGTCTTCATAAACAATTAAACTAATTTGTAAATTAGGTCTCTGGGATTTTCAATCTGCAGTTGTAACTTCTGCCTAGATATTTCCTTTCTCTTATGTTATAATACGGTTTCCTCAGTTTCAGGGAACTGGCCATTCTGAAGCTTAGAATGTGACAGGACTGTGCTTTGCTTAATTCTTCCTCCATATTTTACTTTCTCAACTGATCCCTACTGCATTTTCTTTTCGTGTGTGCCTTGCTACCTTAACACTCTTCAGCTAGTTTCCAACAGATGATCCATGAGAAATGGGGTTTTCCATTCATATAATCTCTTCAAGACCACGATATGAAGATCCACGCTACCAAAATCTTCAGCTTCACCAGCTGTACTGTTCACCTTATTGCAAGGGAGGGGATGTATTTCTTAGACAGGAATTTGGCTTGGTTTTTCCTCTGCAACTCTTTCATAGTCCATGAAGTTCTTTAATGTGTCATTCATTCATGGAGTCTTTTCCATTTGTTGACATGCGATGGAAAAAAATGTCATCTTTAGTAGAGATATACAAGATAAATGAAGGCTCAATAGGATTATGATTTGAAGCAAAACTTTTTTCTGTCCTGCCTTGTTTTTTTTTTTTTCCTCTGTTATCAAAGTAATTTGGTCTTTGTTCCAGTTTAGGATAGTCAATTCCTGCTTTTGGTGAGACAGATTGTGGAAAACAGTTTCATCAAGTTTTTTTCTGGGATTTGTCCTAAACCTTATGGGATGTGATTTAATAAGTTTCTGAAATTAGTTGTCAGTACTAACACTATATCCACCTGTATGTATCCAGCTACCTTATTTTGTTTGAATAATTCCTGCAGCCTATAATTCCTTGGTCTACTGGTATACTGCATGATGGTGTTTCAATTGAGTGATTTTTTTGAATTTTCCAGGAGCTCACAATTTGAATAAACCTCTTGGCTTTGAATTTAGATAAGGAAAAATAGCTGTTGTGACCGTTTTTGCATACCTCACTCCATAATTCTTTCCTGTGTTCTGCCTTTATTTGCTGCTTTTCTGAAATATGTGCAACTGCTTCAGCTTCTAACCTTATGGAAAGTCTTTCTCCTTGTATTCCTTCATTCTCATCAGCTTTGTGTTTGTACTCTCTGATTTTGCAATATTTTTTAAAAATAGAGGGATTGTGTGTAAGTAGCAAATACACTGTGAATTCTAAATATTTGATATCCAAGTGAGTAAGAAACAGGCCAAATGGAACTTTGGTTAAAACAAATAGAGTACACTTGGAAATTTTATTTTCATTCCAATCTTTAAGTAGATGGGGGAAGGGAATTCAAAGTTAAGTTGGAAGAAAGTAGTTGGTCATTTGGGAGAATACAACACAAGACTGGCTGAATTACAATAGAGAAGCAACTTCTTGATTTTTCAAGGGAATGGAAAACCATATTCCTGTCAATGTGGGGTTCTGCTTAGGTCTTGCCTCTTTCTTACTAGGTGACCTGATATCTGGGCACTCTGGGGTCTGTTGTGAAGTTTCTCTTGATGTGTGCGTTTGCAGTGGGGAACAAAGCAGTTATGGCAGTAGGCTAGAAATACATAAGATTTGGGGCCAGTGGAGGGAAGTCCAAAGGAGTTGGATCAGAGAATCACCTGTTGAATGCGTGTGACTTGACAGGTTAGAAGAATGGGTGTGTTTTGGTTTTTACCCCTTTGCCTTTAAGACGTGCTGGGTGTGCACACAAATGTTCATGGAAGTGCATTCCTCCGCAAGAAGCCTGTGCAGCAGCTGGGCTTTGCCCCTGTGCATTGTCAGCATGCAGTGCTTAACAGACTTTCTCAAAAAATTCCTGAAAAAATTCTGAAAAAATCACAGTGGTGATTTTTAGTGGAGAAGGATTTGAGGCAAGTTGCATGGGGCATTGATGGTCCTCAACCTACCCTGCCTGGTTGGTTCCCTGTGTTGGGTGACCCTCCTTTCCTCAGATGTGCACACACAATGGCACTATGACAGCAACTTTCTTAGTCTCATATGGGACCAAGATTTTGAGTTTGGCGAGTGTCAATCCTTCATTTCAAGCAGTTGGTTGAAGGGACAGCATATGAAGGAAAAGATGATGTCGACTTTGTGCTTTAGGGTTTCTTAGAATTCTTTATTGCTTGTTTTGCTCTGCTGCATTGCCTTGCTGAGTCCTTGAATGCTTTGCACAAGTTCTTGTAAGGTCAGAGAAGAGGTCTTGTTTTTTTTTTTCATAACCCTATATATCTTTAAAGCACTGAAAATTGATGTTAATTGAAGCAAGTGTTCAGGCAAACTTTTATGGGGAGAGCTCTGTGGGAAGGTAAACCAAGCTGGTTTTGAACTCTTGCAAGGTGGTTTTCAAGACTCCCGTCTGTCATTTGTCTGGTCAGGAGAAGTGCAGCTCCCAGCTTGGAGTCCTGTGGCTTGTGGATCTCTTGGGGAGTGAGAAAGAGGCCCACGGTATACAGCAGCATCGGCCCAGTTAGAAAATAAAAATGCTTCCTTCCATACATGCCTTGGCTAACAGGATAGGAACACTTGAGCTGCACAGGCACACGCAAACAATATGCTTTAGGGAAAGACCACAAATATGCTAAAAATCATAATCTGATAAACTCAGATGCTTTCAAAATACAAATGTCCTGTCATTTCTTTTCATAACAAAAATGATAGCTTAAGACTTTACCACAGCTTAAATATTCACAATGTAAACATCAACAAAACTGATGATTGTTTCAGCGCCTAATGTGCCTTTCACTGTGGAAATAAATATTTTGGCACCCAATCTTTCCATATGATATTTCTAATAGGAACCCACAGTGCAGAATCACCATTTGGTTAGACAGCTGAAGTAAAGCAGATTAGATATGCAGATATGGAGACTTCTTTTCCAGACCATTTTCCATTTCTGAAACTTATTTTGTTATCACTATTTTAATCTTTTCAATGCAATCAGAAATTTCTTTCCAAACTCCTGAGCCCATCTTCTCTTGAAGAACGGAATAGTTTATGACTTCTCAATTTTTTTCCCACCCGAGACCCAAACCAGCTGCAGACTTCGTTTCTCCTTCTTCCCTCCCTCCCAGATTAAAATCCCAGAGTCTTCGGTCTTGGCAAGAAAGTGCAGCAGTTTTTTTGCTGTGGGTTATTGGGGGCTGGGTGTAGAGGAGTGAAATGGAATTGGGTTTCCATGCCTGCCTGTACTGCATGTGCAACCAAAAGCAGCTGTTATGGAGCACCCAGCTGGATTAGGGAGGCTAATTTGGTACATGACTGGTGAAGCACCCCTTACTGCTGCTTTGTCCTGGTGCTGGCAAGATTTGAATTACTTTCTTAGCCAATTGCCAATTCTGGTCAGTATAGGATCCCTCTCCTAGAGACTGTTTCTGAATATGTTTTGTTATTTAAGATGCACTGATCTTAGCAATTTATGCTATTGTTCCGTAGATGTATCATTTTTCTGTGGCTTCACGTTTCTATTGCCATTCAGATCATGTTAAACATGGTTTCTCCTTTTTAAATGCTAACATCTAGGATTAATTTCATCCCACATTTTTTCCTGGATAACTTAAAGTTTTGGATGAATCACTCCCAAAAAAATATTAACATGTCCAAACCTCAGCCTAAATGTGAAATTAAACCAGGATTTAATAGGTTTGGATGAAAGCCTGCTCTTGGGCCCTCCTCAGAGTACACACTGAATCAATGTTGAATCTGTCCTAACAAGTCTGACAGCCTTGCTGCATCGCCTGGTACCTTTGGATCTTCTGTGTTTGGGAGTTTCTTCTGCGTGATCCATATCTGAAGCATCTCAAACTCAGACAAGCAAAACTTCTGAGAATTAGATAGAATTAGTTAGAGAATGGAAAGGGATTATTACTGAAACCTGATGTTGCCAATTTGAAGCTTGTTTTTTTGCAGGTATGACTTTTTAGTACCTTTCTCAACAAAGGGAAATGTTTCCAAAGAATTTTGCACTTTAGGCTCCAACTACTTTAACAGAGTTGAAAGCAGTCAGAGCTCCCTAGCAAGAGAAATTTTGGAAGGCACTAGATGAAGTGAGCAACTGAGTGTGGCATGCATTCAGTTCGTGGCACACCTACAAAAGGAAGGAACTTGTAATTTCTCTCTAAGGCTGAGTTTGGGCATCAGTTTACCAATGTTCTTCTGCTTTCCAGCTTCTTGGAAATTCCCTGAATTTTCTCTTAGCTCTAAACATGACTGCTTGTGTGGTATTCTTTTATCAATTAGCATTACCCTTTTGTTCAATATGGAAAATGTACTCCACTTTTTTGAAGAGACATCTGAGGAACCATGAAAAGTTCTATGTCACATATAAAATTGTAGTATTGTAAGCAATATAAGTATTATTCAGCTATAAATCAGCAAAATATCTTACACTTTCATTACACTAAAGCAGAACCATCTGTAATGCCACCTAATATAGATGAAAGGAACACATTGGAACTGGCAGTTGTTAATGGGGAAAGAGAAAAGTAAGGGCTGTAAAGGCCTTGGCAATTTCACTGAAAGGGAGATAATTGTTTTTCTACATACTGATCATTAATTTTATAAAAAAAGGGGGATAAAAATTGATCTGGGGATAGGAAGAGAAAGGCAGTAAAAAAAACAAGAATTAGAAGGAAGAAGAGTAGAAATTTCAAATTGCTCAGAAGTTGAGTTGAACTGCATTCTGTAATCCACCAAAGAGTGATTATTTGCTTACCTTGTAAACATCTGGATTTTTTTGGGTTCTCCAGTAACAGTGCAAATTCCTATACTTCCTTTTTTTGAAGTGAGAATGTGTTCATCGTGTGGCTGCTGTTTATCTTCTGGTCTGCTTCTGTTCTCACTGAGTGTCTCCTTTTCTTGTGTTTTTTGCAAACTTGGCAGTCTCTGTTTCCAAGATATGCGTATCTCTTTCACCTTGGTTCTTGATGGGAATCCTTTATCTCTGCCTTTCATCTCTCTTGCTTTCCAGTATGGAAGGTATATTTTATTCCTTCTCTTTTTCCTGCCCTTATGATGGGCTGTTATCTATCACTTATCCTATTCTGTCAGACAAGTTGCAACCCTTACAAAGGTCAGACCTTGGGGTGAGGTTTGTGTCCGTCTCTGTCTTCAGAGAAATGAGAAGCTTGTGGCTGTGCTGCTTTCTGTATTGCATAGTAAAAGAGGGCAGGAAAAGAAGGGAGGTGTAACAGGTAAGTAATCTGTTGTCCTGACACAAGGCTCCAACAGGGTAAAGTTAAGGAAGGCTGAGCCATGATCCTCATGTGCAAGTGGTCCATAGCTCATTGTCTCTCCTTCGGTTTGGTTCATGACAATTTTCATCTAAGTAGTCTTGATATTTATGTCCCAGTGCATATGGTATCATGAAATACACTGTTTTAATTGTGAGTGTCAGTTTGGGTTGTTGAATGCAGTGTCCTTGCCCTTAACCAAAATAAAAAGCAGACACAGTGCACACACACAGTGCAGGGAGGAACATGGATATAGCCTTATGACAATATTTCATCTAATATAGTTGAAGCCACTGGTATTCACCAGCATTGGGCTGTGGGCCAAAATTCAGCCTCAGAGCACTTCTGGGGCTGCATAGAGTTGTCCTGTTGGCTTCACTCCCCCTCTTTTCTCCTCCCTCCCCCTCCTCTTCCCTCTGCTTCAGTGTCTGAATTAAGCAGTTTGGCAGACAGGAGAATTAACTCTTGTGAGGCTGGGAAAAAATGTAGAAGTAACCCGTTCCAGCAAGGCTGGGGTCTTCCAGGCTGCATATAATTTTTGCTGCTGTAAATAATTGTTTTAAGCCTAACATTTGGGAAAGTCTGGGGACAATTGCATGTTAATATTGTACAGCCTTTTGAAAGTAGTGGAGCAATGTAGTCTTTTGCAGTGATGGCTCTGCAGTAAAGAAAGGGAGACCAGCACCTGTTCTCATCATTGCTGCCTTCTTTACCGCTCAAAGCACCACCAATTTCACTGGCATGGAGGAATCATCTTTGTTCTGTCCAAGAACCTTATTTTCTTACAGTGTTCATATTTTTGTAAAGCCTAGTGCTGCAGGATCTCAAATACCTGTTCCCTGACAGAGAGGGAGCCCTCATGACAAATTTTGCAGAGTGCCAAGAAAGCAAATGGCATCCTGGCTGGTAACAGGAATAGCATGGCCAGCAGAACTAGGAAGGGGGTGTCCTCTCCATGTGGCACTGATGAAGCTGCACCTTGGGTGCTGTGTCCAGTTCTGGGCCCCTCACTACAGGGAAGATATTGAGGTGCTGGAGTGAGTCCAGAGAAAGGCAGTGGAATTGGTGAAGGATCTGGAGCATGAGTCCTGTGAGCAGTGGCTGTGTGAGCTGGGGGTGTTTAGCCAGGAGAAAAGGAGACTTGGGAGACCTGACTCTGTTGAACTACCTAAAAGAAGGTTGTTGTGAGGTAGGGGGCTGGTCTCTTCTCCTACATAAGGCACAGAATGAGAGGAAATGATCTCAAGTTGTGCCTGGGGAGGTTTAGACTGGGTGTCAGGAAAGATTTCTTCACAGAAAGGGTTATCAAACATTGGAACAGACTGTATGGGGAAGTGGTAGAGTCACCATCCCTGGAGGTGTTTAAAAGATGTGTAGAGCTGGCACTTAGGGACATGATTTAGTTGTAGACTTGGCAGTGGTGGGCTAACAGTTGGACTCAATAATCTTATAGATCATTGCAGATCTAATTATTCTGTGATCCCATAAGTACCTCTGGACATGGCAAATGAGCATTATTATTACAGAATTTTTCATCTTCCATCACTGCTTGTTTTTATTCTGATGTTTGAATGTAATGTTGGGCCAGTGAACTCTAGTCCTGACTATTTGTTCAGTGTAAATACAATTCATTTTTCTTTATTCTTAATCTGTTCTTCTCCATTCTTGATATCTTGTCCTTCTTTTTCTTTCACATTAATCTATTTTACTTTTTCCCTTTGTATTATTCTATTATCCTTTTCCCCCTCCTCAAATCTCTATTCACATGACCAAGTTCAAGCTCTCCCCATTGTTACTTGACATTCACCCTATTTCTCTTCACCATGTAAGTGTTTTCACTGCTTACATCATCTCTCAGCTCAGCTTGCTGTCTTTGTTTTCAGCCAGAAATCTTTTCACTCTGCTGGAAAGACGCAGCAGCCTTGCTTTATTGGATGAACTGGGAAGTGGTTTGTGTAGTAATTTCTAGGTGGTGGGTCAGCCCCTGTTTCTGTGAGCTCTTGGCTCTCTGAGAGGTGCTGTGCTGCCTGCTCCATTGTGTGTCTCTTCTGCTCCTTGCCAGATCACAGTGGCTGTGTCTTGAAACTGCTGGAGAGAGAGTGGAACATGCTGGCTGCTGTCCCCAGAGCTGCAGCCAGCAATTTGTGTGGGGAGCTTGTTTTTCAATCATTCAGTATTTTCAGAATTTCTGTAAACTCCACTGGGAAGGAATGATTTCCTTCTGCTGACCTGTCAGGATGGGGCCAGAACTTCAGCTGGGGTTTGAGACTGCTGCAGAACAGCATCTTTAGTAAGAAAGGCTCAATTTGTTGGGCTTCTGAAATTTTTTAAAAGCTCGAATTTTTCAAGGATGGTGGTTGTCATCTCTGTGCAGAGTACTTCAGCAAATAAGAAGGACATCACTGCTACCATTTAGACCCTATTTTTGTGTTTGAGAGCGTGTGGGCAGCGCAAGACCTGGGAACAGGCATAAAACCTCTGGGCAGAAAAGGTATCTCTGTGACAGCTTGTGCTGACAATGGGCTGTTTTGCAGTGTGGCACAGCTTTAGGATGTGCTGTGGCTTTGCCTCAGCAAGTGCTGGTTGCCCGGAGCACAGCTGATGGGTTTGGAGGTTCTGCATTAATAAAAGTTAGTCCTACAGCCACATCTTCATCTTCTCACTCCAGAACAGCCTGCTGTTGTACCAGTGGAATTACTGTGCACTCTAGACTTTAAATCCATAAATTGCTAATGCCAGACTGTTACGATGAGCAGCTTTTTGATATCCTTTACATGTTAAAAACTACTCAGGCCTGTTGACAAAGCAAAGAAATGGTGTCAAAAATAATTTTAAAACCTTTTGACCTGCAAGGTTTAAGAGAATTAGGCACAGATTCTTTGCTTTAAGCCTCTTGGTGACAAGAAATATGGTCCTATGCTAGCCAATTTGATTGACAGTGGTGTTTGTAGTTTCAGCTGCTAATACACTATGCTCCTTGTATATTCCTAGTGTGTAAATATAGAAGACTATTTGTCACCTGGGTTGATGGATTATGCATAAGTGAGACAATGTGGTTAAAATTCTAAAGCATAAATGAAAAAGCATAAACTTTACATAACTCATAAAGCAATGCTTAGTACTCATAATGAAGTATCCTTATTTTAATCAAGGGAAACTGTCAGACTTTCAAACAAGCAAAGATTATGCAGCTGGCATGGTGTGTGGGGCTTTTTGTAGCTCCATGCTACTAACCTGCATCATTGGATTTTTGACAACCATAATAAAATGTATTGGAAAATTGATTAGTTTTAAGAGATTCCTCATAGCCAGCTGCTTTTATTTGTAAATGTCATGTATTCAGCCGTTGTAGGCTTCATCTCTTCAAGTGGAATTCTTGGCTGAATCTGAACCTTTGCATAGGTATAAAAGCACTCTTGTTTCATATTCTTCAATTAGTTTGCAGCATTTCCATGTGTATTTGCAGAAGTAGAATTTTCCTAAAGGCTTTCCCACCATAAACAGTTGCATATTTACTAATTTCTCACCACACCATAACTACAAATTATTTGTGCTCTTGAGATGTCATAAATTCGTAATAGTACCAAGATGACTTTGTAATTGATCTTTTCAGAAAATTCCAGAGTTTTTTTCAAGGAAAAGAGCATGGTTAAGTTATTGATTTTTGGGTAGAGAAAAGAGAATTTGCTGTGAAAAGTGTGTTATCACCTCTTGAAATATGCAGTAAAATTGGCATTTTCAGCATGCTGCTCTTATCTTTATTTGCTGATAGAGAGAATATCCAGATTTTTTTAGCTTTAAGGGAAAGGCTATGGTTAGGTTCATATTACTCAGCATTTAATAAGTATGAAGTACAAGAAAAGGAGACATAGCCCTGTACTGTAACCTTTCAAAGAATTTGCTTAAGGAAAGCACTTTTCATTGCGTAAATCTAAATAAATGAAAGTTCAAAACAGCATCTCTTTTAATCACATAAAAATCTGTCTCTGAAGCCCTTTTACAGACTAAGCTATCCTGCTGACCTGTGGGGGTTCTGTATGCGGTGCAGGACTTGCCTGTAAACTGGTATGTTTTTTGTAAACCACTCTGAAGCAGTATTTGTGAGGCCACATCCTGCTCTCTTGCTGTACACTGGGTCCTAATAGATGTCAATGGCAATTTCATGCATATTTTGAGAGGGCTGTGCCCTTCAGTATTATTTTGTTCTACGGAGATATTATAGCAGAGTGGTTTCTGATTAGATTCTATTTTCTTTTTTATTATGTGATGAGCTTTCTGTGGCTGACAGCAGGCATTTAACATAAAAAGCCTTGATTCAGGAGATACCTATGTTCATATCCATTTTCGTATCACCATGACTAAGATTATTTTATTTGGTTTTGACAACGAGGGATCCAATTAGATGCATTTTATCATTTGTTCTGTTAGCTCACGTATTTGCTTTGTTACTTTAGAAACCAGCTTCTGAACCCAAGCATGCCCACAGCTGAAATGAGGTGTATTCTCAGATGAAATGCTTTAAAGTGTTAGTTATCTACAATGGATTATTTTAACTAGCTGCAGTAGCTTCTTTCATAAGTTCGAGTCTCTGCTGTGTTCTGGACTGGAAGATCCAATTGTCACATTACTTTGTGGCACTTTGTGCATTTCTCACCTGTATGCTGAAACTCTAGAAAGTTGTTCTGCAACATGGGTTAGAAGAGAGATTACATTCACTGCAGTTTATTCACACCATGTACCTATAGTTTGACAATATATAATGTTCATTAAACCTTCTGACTCAGAAAAAATGTGCAAAGAATGTTGCTCTAATAAGACTACATTATAAAAAATAACAGTAAAAAACAATTCTAAAAGAGAAGATGACTAGCCTGCATTTCATTTGGTGTGGATTTTACTTTTCTGTTTTTAGGAGACTTTTTTACTTCTATACCTGCAGGAATTCTATTTATGGCTAGATGCTATGGACCAGACTTATTTATATTGTGTGGATAAAATCGTTTAAGTAAAAAGATAAATAAATGTAATTTTTATAGTTTTATGGAGGAGAAATTGTCCTTAACTTTTTCATATTTCATTCTTTGAGCTTGATGAGGTTATTCAAAGACTGGGAAGTCAAAAAGACACTATTTAAATAAGGTTCCTTGAGCTCCCAGCTGTTATGGATGTTTGTTTTAACCCTTCACTCTATGAATATTGAGCTCCATACCTTTTCAGGTTGCCTAATTTAGTGTATAAAAAGTTATCTACTCTGTGTGGGAAGATGCCAAGAGACAACTGTACTATTGGTTGGCTACCAGTTCTCTTGAAAAAAGTCATTGCCCTTACTTAAATTTGTTTTCCTTCAGCATTCAGATGGAGATTTCTACTATAATTTTCAATGACTTGGTTAATTTTGGACTCTTAATACATTCTTAGACTGGAAAAAGAAAGCTTATGGTCACTCACCCTGTTGTGCATTCTGAGGATTCTGCTCTGTTAGAGATCGTCCCCAGTATGCACAGCATTTTAAGATCAGTTTTGACAAACTTGAAAAGTCAAGTTCACTTCCCTCCACATATAAAAAGAACCCACAGATTTCTTTTCCTGCAGGCTGGTATTTAAGAACCTATGTCAAGCTGTCCATTATAGCTCCATCTAGCAACCTCAAGGATTATGAAAGCAGCATCCACACCTCAATGTTTATCTATAATGTCTCCCTTTCCTGTTTTCTAGTTGTTATGATTTTTAATTTATTTTTTCCTAAGAATAATACAGAAAAAGATACTTACACATTTCTTCTTCCTAAAAAAAAAATTAAAAATGCACAATTCTTCTGTTTTTTGTGCATCTGATAGAATGTAAAGATTCATGAAAATATATCCCCTCAAGTGATATAAAAAAGTTACACCCAGGCCAGCTGCTGTTGTGGTGTGTATTTTCAGCAATACTTCTGTTATGTTTAGTTATAGCAGTTAATTCAGTACACCTCCCATGTTAATAGGTTATCCCTTTTTCCCTATGTTTTTAGTCTCACTCTAGATGTCAATCTCTTCCCAGACCTGCACCTTTTTCCAGAAGCTTCAATGTCACTCATGCATCCTTAGCACCCTATTGGTTTACCCGAGTTACTCTCTGCCTCTGTAACCTCTCATTGGTTTATGTAATGTACCCTCCCTTTGTACCCGCCCTTGCTTATAAGCTCTTGGCTCGCGCCTTGAGCCGGCCTTCTGTCCCTGACTCCTTCAGAGGAATAAAGTGCTCTGGAACTCATACAGGAGGTCTCTCCCTGCTTCCTTGCCTCTGACCATTGGCACAGTTCCCATTCTCTCCACGCAGTCCGGTGCCCTGTGCCGCGAAGCAAGCCTGCTCCACAGCCGCACCCCGGGATCAGGCAGCTTCCGGGGAGCGGACTGTGCTGGCTGCAGTGCCACCTGAGAGCGAGCCCGAAACAAAGCGCCCTAGCAAGCTGCGAAGCATAAATGCAATCTGTGATGTAACTTTTTTTCAAGTTCAAAACTGACAGATGATGATACGAAGCTGCTTATGAGCAAGCGTTACTAAAAATAAAGTAGTAAATGGGAATCCTTGTTTTGCATAACAAATGAACAGAAATATTAACAGTTGATGGCCATGGTCGTCATCCAGTTTATAGCTTTTCATTTTTTCAATTAGAATTAAAAAATGTCAACAAAAGCAGATGTGTAATTAACCCTTTAAGGCCTTCTAAGTCTTGCCAGTTTCTGGGCTGATTGTGTAAAGAAAACTGCACCTTTAACTTTTCTATATTGGGGATTGAGATTTATCTGAGATGAAACCTGGGGAAGTAGCTTGGCTGGTAAGGGTAGACTGATGTGCCAGGACTTGATTTTTCCATGCTGTAGAAACTGCCATTCTTGATGTAATGCTAGAATCATGTCAATGTTGCAGTAACTTTTACTTTGAGGCACACTGCTCTGCTTACATTGAAAGGTTGAGGCATGCATTTTATTCCCTCAGAGCGTATTTGTTATACGCTTTAGAAGTCAAGCAAATTCTTGAAATGGATATTAGGTAATAGATGAATATTAGGTAATAGATTGACTTGGTTTGATTTTGTTGTTCTTGTAGAAGTCAATGTGGTTTGGTGAATTGTAGAAAAGTAAGGCATCTGTCTGTTTAATGAAACCATTTCTGTAGTGAAAGGGAATTAATAGAAATAGGAAGTCATTAATTTCTGATGTTGCATAGTGCACCGAGACTTCAAATTATGTCAAAACCAACATAGTGCACTAATGTGCCAGAGTACAAATGTCAGTCTCTCAAACTGTGGTTTTTTGCATTTCTGCATCTCTTGGTCTCATAACAAAGTGGTTTTCTAGCTCCCAAAGGTTCAGTACCCTTGATTCCAAATGCTGGATTATCCTGGACAGAATTATTAAAATAACATACCTCTAAGAGATAATAATGAAATTCACAGAGAAATGAAGTAACTCATGTTGCAGAAGTTAAACTAGTAAGTGAAAACAAAAACATACCTTGTTTCCTATGTGCAAAATCTGTCCTGAGTCTGTTTATAATGTGGGGAATCTGTCCACAAGCTCATTAACAATCCCTGCTGACAGCTATGATGCTGCATTATCGTCAGTGTAATCCCTAGATATTTGACAGAATAGGGTTAAATATCTCTTGTAAATCACCATTTACCCTTTGTGCCTTCCCATTTGGATGGGAGTGCCTTGGAACGGAACTCTGAGGAAATCAGCTGTGTCTGAAGGAAGAGCACACAGAAAAAGGTGTGACTTTGCTATGTGTTCCCAGCAAGCTAAGCAGGAAAGAAAATAATTTTAAAAAAGAGATCAGGACTTGTTGAGGCTGAGAGAACTGCCTGCACAAATGGGGAGAAGGCACAATTCAAAGGGTGGGCTGCAGGAACAGAAACCTGGCTGCCCATCTATGTTCTGGCTTTGTGATGGGCAAAATAACAAGAAATTATTATTATAAATTTCAAACTTTGTTTGCAATGGACTGTTTTGTGTCCTTGGTAATTGTACATTTAGGGAAAGGATTGTTGAAGGTCTGAGAATTTACACTTATATGAACCCATGACCAAATATACAAGAGTATAAGATCATTAGTGCTATTCCCCTGAGAGCCCCACTGGCATGTTTTGCTTTCTATCAGGGGACCAGTGAGAGAAAAGCTGCTGGGACCTAAAGCAGATCTAGGACTTGTGAGCTCGTGTGCCTAGAAAGTGACTCTCCACTGCAACAGCCTGTGCGGTGTCCTTGTGGGTTGTTATTTTATGGAAACCCTGATTTTAGGCTGGCTGCAGATGGCGAAGTAAGTGACATCATCATACCACCAAGAAAATAAGTGCTTGCTGCTTATTTCTGTTACATGGTAACTGCATTTCTTTCCCCCACTTCTGCATACACTTTATTATGCAATTGCTTTCTTCAAGGAAGTTAATAAATGAGTGTTGGAGAAAAATAGAAAAAGTGTGGAATATATCAATTTTTGTTCATTAATATTTTCTTTTCAAGAGCTCTTTGCCCAGTTAGCTTTTATCTGCACAATATTTACAGAACTCGATGCAGTAGCTTGTTAAAATACGCTAAATGATACAAAAAAAAATTCCAAACCTGAAGCCTTTCTCCTGCCATGTTTAAAACCCCACTCTAAGATAACTGAGAGCTCTGTGCCACATGGAGGACACAGTGCTTTTGAAAGGAAGATATTTCCTTGCTATAGTAATAATTTTTCCATTTAGAACATCCAGCTACTCTCAAGCTTCTAACAGCAAAGTAAAAGAATACTTTGCACCCGTCGACTAATTTTAGCTAACGCAAACCAAACATTTCCCTCTTCAACCAAATGACCTTGTGGCCACCTAGAAGTGCTTATATGAAACAGCACAGAGGCTGTTGGGAGGTGTTGATCCTGGCAGGGGGATGATTTCATAGGCCTCTGCTGATGTCCTGAGTCAGGTGATGTGGCTCACAGACCCGGGAGGGAGGCAGTCAAGGAGGTTATCTAGGCCATGAACTTGAACTGCCCTGATCGAAATGGCAGGAGTGCCCCATGGCAACAAGTGTTTTGAAATGAACTTTAGTCTGTAAAACTGTCTCCAGGCTGGATCAGCCTGCCCACTTTAATCCTAATGTTGAAGTGGGGCATGATTGTAAATTGCACAGATTTTAGAGACGGATGGTGGTGGTGGTCTGCTTCATAGCCTGGGAAACACCTGTGATGAAGACTAGTGAGCTTTAACTTAAAAATTACTCACTCCTGCTCACTGCTGATGAATATCCTTTCCAATATGAGGAAGTGCAAGAGCAGTGCTAGAGGAGCATCTCCACAAATGCATGCCAAATTTTGGATTGCCCTATCTGCAGGGAGTAAATTCCTGACAGCTGCTTTCAGCAGGTTTGAACCTATTCTGCAGCTGGAGATTGGGAGCAAAGAGCTTTACCCCACAGTGTTGCTTGACATAAACGTTGTGTGTGCATCCTGTTTGGATGATCAGTGAATACTACCATTACGTTTCTACCATTCACTTAGAATCAATGCTTTTAAAATAGCACTGATCCCTCTTTTGGAACAAGCGAAAAATCCCAAACCAAAAACCAACCGCAAAACCAAGCCACCTATTAATATTGATACTCTTATGTATCTTAATTGAGTCATGCTAGTTTCTGCTCACCTCAGAACTAGTTTCTGGATAATTTATTCATTACAGAGATTGAGGTTGATAGTTCTGGAGGGCAGAAGGGGCCATTAATTGCACTGTATAAGGCAGTGAATTTCCCTGGTGGTTCTTGAAGTTGGTTGAGCAGTAGTGCAAAGCAGTACCTGATGTGTCAGCTAAGCAGTAAATGGGTGCAAGGGAGAAAGAAGAGGAGGATCTCGGGGATGTACTGCTAATACAGTCTTCCAGTGGGAATGTAAATCACATATGTGGGCGGAAGAAAAACTCTGCTATAAACTTTTTCCTCAGCATCTCCACAGAAAAGGAATATTTTATGTCTTCCTGGAGCTGGGCATAGTGTGATTGAGGGTATGACAAAAGGTTTGGAAGGCCAGGCCTAAGTTGTTTTGGCAGAGATGTTGTAGGAAAATGTGCAAATATCTATTGTTAATCCCGTTACTGAAGGATGCCATTGCTTTGGCTGGAAGAGGCATTAAACATATTCCTCACACAGCTCTGGCAGTGGATCTCCTTCCCACTGTAAAAACTTCAGGATATTGCGATCTCATTCTTCTGTTTGTGTTTATGTATGATGGACAGGGCTGCTAACGCTACCTATGCTTAAGGTTGCTTAACAGGTCGTGTTTTTAACTGTCTCTGCTAATGCTGCCAAAGCTTAAACAGTTTAGGCTGAG
Source organism: Irena cyanogastra (assembly GCA_013397155.1). Classification (NCBI taxonomy): domain Eukaryota; kingdom Metazoa; phylum Chordata; class Aves; order Passeriformes; family Irenidae; genus Irena; species Irena cyanogastra. The sequence continues at coordinate 1,618,303 of VWZV01017125.1, read as the reverse complement.
ATTTTCCAGATGGGTGTCTTCATTCAGGAGAGGTGGGGAGGAGAGGGATTTCAGCCAGGCTTATATTGGTGTACTACTTAGAATAAGCTGACAGAAAATGACTTCTTTTTCATTTTACAAAGGGAGAACATCCTGCATCTTGCTTTACTTGGAGGGATAGGGGGGAGAAGCATTACAGTCTATGCTTTTCCACTTGAAATTTGGCAGGCAGCATTTGATCTTACTTGGGGAGAGGAGCGAGAAGTAAATGATAAAGTAATGAAAAGTTGCACCTTAGAATAAAGATAAGTTTTACAATGTCTGCCCTATGAGACTAATTTAATTTTCACAGAAAACCTTAACTTTGGTATTTTCCTGCGTCTTTGAATGCCTGACTGTGCAACCTTAATGTCATTTCAATGTGCTAAAAATGTGATACGACTTTTTTTCATAACAAAGTGAGCTAAGCAAAGCTCCATGAAGGGGTATATTTTGGCACTTATGCCTTTCAGCTGCTCTGCCAGAGTCTCCAGATCTCTTCCATTGAAGCAAATGGAGCAATGGCTGTCATTGTGCATGGGCATCTCAGTAGGTACAAAATCAGGTACATTTTGCAAGCAGGTATTAGAGCTCTTCCTTAAAACCACAGGGCTGTTGAGACGCAGACCTCTTAGGCTTTAATACAAGCTCTGGCTGGATTGTTACTTGGGTACAAACCTTTTCCCTCCTTTCCTTCCTTTTCTGAACTGCTATGCTTATAATATTCTTCAGTTCATTCTCTTTCCAAAATACCTTCAGGGTAAAAATAGGCTTCAAGAAAGCCTGGGGTCAGGAAGTACTTTTTATTCCTTCTTCACTCACAGCATGTTAATTAGCTTTTATGTTTTTATACTTCCTTTTCTTCATGTATATAAGGAAAAATGTAGGGATGATTGAGCAAAATGATTGCTTTTGCAACACTTGAGTTCTGGTAGTGGATGTGAAGCAGAGAATAGAGGCATGTGTAAGATGATGTATCAGGGAAACCAAAGGAGAGCAACAGGAAGAGGTGTCTGTATGGTCCTAGGGAAATGAATTTTTTTACCCTAGTAAGGGAATTTGTCAGCAGCACTACAGCATACCACAGTTCTTTATCTTGAATAATAGAGGGAATTTAAGAGTATTTGCTCTTCAGTAACAAAGGCTTTAGACCTGGTAAGGTGACAAGAAAAGCACAGTGGGAAGACACGCAGCAGTTTTCATTTTTGATTAAACTATCCAAACTCTAATAAAATTGGGCTGTTATCTAGAGTCTTATTTTCTGAGTATTATTTTTGGAAGTACAGTGTGGTTGTATCAATTCCTAAAGACTGTGATGCACAGCAGTCTGCAGGCTTATCAGTTTGATCTAGACTTTTTGCCAAAGAGTATGCTTGAAATAGTCTTGATTTCTTTCTCCTCTTTTTAGTTCTTCTCCTACTTTCCAAGTGTCTGGAAAGTAGAGACTGGAAAGTAAGTAGAATTACAAGAAAAATGAACTTATCCCATTAACCTTTTAAAATACATTTATGCAGAACAATTTCTGATCAAATCACTCAACAGTAAGTCACTTCTTACTGGGAGATACATTGAGGTGAGAAAAAGGGCTTTATTTCACATGTACGTGTGTGTGTGTATGTATATATTTGAACTTTGTTCCTGGCTCTCTTAATTGGTCTTTTTTAAAAAGAAATTGCCTGCTTTAGAGTTTAAGCACTTCACCTAAGTTTTATCTAAGTCCAAGCTGCAAGCAGCTTGGAGCACAAACTATATTTCTGCTGCTTCACTGTGCAACGTCTGCAGAGCATAAATAAAAAATTGCTCTAATAAAAAGAAATAAGGCGTGTTTATTCATTTTATCTCTGTGAGAAAGAGGTAATTTTCTTATTTAATCCTGGATATCAAAGGTTCTGTAGCATCACTGCCTATCTGAATTTCCTTTCATTTTTCATGAATTCTATCTTGCAAGCCATGTCTGGAGTTGGTATGTCCTTCCAGCCTGATTTATTCTGTGGTTCTTCCGCCTACAAATAACACATGTTCATTAATTAAATCTTCAGCTAAAGAATTTCTTGTGCAGTGTAATCATATAAACCTCAGTATCTCTTCCTTTTGGGTTTGCAATTACTGTAATTGACGTGAATGTATCAGCCATAGACATAAAAATATACAGGTAATACAGGAAAAAAGTTTATTTTGGTTTCCAGAGTTTGACTGTGCCAAATATTCTCCTCAGTGCTACAGACAAGAGGGTACTGCATTGTTCAAAATCTCCCTGTCTTTCTCTTCTCACACCTCTGGAAATCCCCACAGAAAACTGTATCTGTAGAGGCTGTAGGCGGGTCCTCAAGACATTTTGTTTTGGTGAATATGAGGCAAAGCTGTTAATCTAAATAATTTTGCAGTCCAAGGTAACTTGACAGCTGTCTTTTAGGACAAGTTATGGGCTGTGAATGATCACTTGCTGCCCATATCAAAGTTTTCTACCCAGATTCTTGGCTGTGCTGGCTACAATTGCAGCCATAGTGAAAGGAATCAAATCAAACAAGGGTATCAAATTTGGCCAATCTATTTTAATCAGGATATTTGATACAAAGGAAGATGATTAATATTGAAAAACTAATTTGGCTAATTTGCTAATGTTAATAGTGTATATTAAAAGGATATTTGATTTTTTTATATGTTAGATTAGCTGTATCTTGTGGTGTGACTCAATTAAACTAGTAGGAATGTTTTTTTCCCATTTCATACTCTGATCTGCCCTTTAACCTAGAAGAAGACAATGGTGAAAAAATCTGGGGCTGGAGCATCCTCTCTTCACCCTTACCTTTTCCTTTTTTTCCCCACAAAATGTCTTCCCTCCACTCCTTAAATAATCTGTTAGCTGCTTTTATTTTTGCAGAAAAAAAGAGCATCAGAAGTAGCTGAGGTGTGATACTGAGTAGCTCTTAGCACTGTATAACTGGGTTTGTTGAAGCTTTCTGTGTATGAGAAGATCATTGTTTGTCCTGATTCCCCTCAAATATTTTGCAATGAAATATGTGAAGGTTGGCTTTCACTCAATAAAGCACTTAGACATTTGCTTAATCTGAGGTAAGCTAACATCACCTAGAATCAATTGCATTGCTTATACATGTGTAATAGAGCACACCTTCTTGAGTCATTGCAGGCTCTGTTCTTACCCAGATATTTTGTAGAGCAGAATTGATAGCTGATTTTTTCCCCTCTTCCTGCTAAAGGTACTTGCTACAAGAGCTTGTTCGAAGATCACGTCCTTCACTTTGTATTTCTATCTGTCTCATAACCATCATTATTTGGTTTGGGGGTATTACAGGCTTATCTGTACCTGTTTGCTACAGTCTTTCAGTTTTAAGCTCTTTGGGGGCAGTACTGTCTTTTTATAGCATGACTGTGAGTGCAACAACAATGTTCAGGGTCAGACAACCCTGACTAGGGCTTATTGATGCAATTTAATTATTCTAATAATAAGATAGATCCTTGTGTTCTGCGCACAAGGTTGCTTTCAGGCTGCATCTTCTGTCTCTAATTTTTGTATGTGCATGGCCTTCTACTGTGTCTCCTCAAAGGGAGCAACTGGTGTAGATATGCACTTGGGAAGGATTTTCTTCTCTGGCTGCAAAAGGGTCAGTGCACTGAGAGTGAGGCACAGAAAGGCACTTTCCTATATAAAGATCCGCTAAACGCTTATGCAAGGGCTACACTCTACCCTTGCTACAGACTGAGGCAGGTGAAGAGTTTCTGAAACATGTAGGTTGTTCCTGCCAAAGTGTGCAACTTTTCTCTGTGTGTTCTGGTGTAAGAGCTAACAATAGATTAAACCTTTTTTGTTGTTATTCCTGCAATTTGATTGCAAGTGCATTTGTGAAGCCAGTTGGTGTATGTCATAAAATCTGATTGATTGAACAGTTAATCCTTGAAAGCTTCCCTCTGAAATATTGCCAAGGTCAACAAGGGATAGTGCCCATGTATACATGTCATAGAAATTACCTATTTTGCCATTTTTATCTACCTCTTTATAGCTATGAACATGCAGAGCACTCTGGTCTTGTCATGCAAAGCGTTCTTTCCCCAAAATACTGGTTTTAGTGATCTGTGTTCTGCTTTGTTCTAGAGAAAATGTCTGAATTGTGACAGAGATGATCACTGAATTTTAGTATTTCTTATAAACGATGGGGGTTTTTTTTCAGTTCAGAACGGTTTGTGGAACAGGCTATCTTATGGAAAAGAAGTATTATAAACACTTTAGGAAAATCAGTTATTTTCACTTTTCCTGTGAGGTTTGTCATGTCTTGGAACACAAGTTGTCATTTACATAAATGTCCCACACTGGAGATTTTTCTCAGTGCCACAAAGGTGCTTTCTGAACACCATACTTGTTATCTTAAATGAGGTGCTGTTCAGGGGAATAAAAACTGCATGTCACTAATGCACTGTAAGCTAAATGGAAGAGTTTCTACATTTCTGCTGTTTTTAAGCAATAACAGAGCTTTTTTCTTTTTTTCCTATTTGGCCTTAGGCATCACCTTTGTGAATTTATTCAGTTGCTTATGCCGATATACATTAGATTTATGCCAAAGTGTGCAGAAAACCCAGGCAATTCTTGGAAGACCCAAACCCTGATGTCTTCTTGTAAGGTTGTTGGAAATTATTTAAAATGCCTTTATGGTGGCTCCCAGGCACTAATGTCATATTATGCTTCTCTGAAACAGAATGAATGACCTCCTGAGACCTTGTCATAGTACACAAGTTTTCCTAGGTGACTCTGGCAAATAGATAACCTGTTGTGTCAGCTCTCACTGAACTGAGCCAAGGTCTGTGTACCCTTCCTGGCTATGTGAAGAGATGATCCTTGTGCTGGGGATGGCCTTCTGCGCTGCATTCCAGGAACATGGCCCTTCTTGACAGCTGTCACATATCACAAATATCCACTGAGCTCTTCATATGAGCCAGTAGGGGAAACTGGAAACATATAACAAAATTTTGGTAACTCACTTACCCTAAGTCACTATAAGTGAAATATACAGTTTCATAAGATAGAAATGGGAAGGGAGGGAGGAAGCTGTGATCATCACTGAGCTTAGCCAGTGAGCAGGGAACTTGATGTAACGAACACTGATATTGACCAGAACGAAAATCCCTGTCCTTTGTGGAGCACTGTTGCAGAGATTCATCCCTTGTTGTTCTGGGGAAGGTTTGCTTTGGGAAATTGCTATGTCTTGGTCTTCTAAGGAAAAGAAATTAAAAATCAATAATTAGACCACTACAGAAATGGTGCAGTAGGAGTCAAAATGTGCTAGAAAGTTTGCAATGCAATATTAATTGTTATACCCAAATATATTCTTTGTAGGACCACTCTGCAGGGTTGCCAGTACTGGTCTTGTTCTGCTGGTTTTAGAAATGCAGCGGTTTTAAGCTTTTGCAAAACGTAATTTATGCCCTTTAGAAGTTAGGAAAGAAAATCCAAACTAATTTTAGTGAGATGGGAATTTCTGTACTCCCTGCTTTTTTGTTCATTTGCTTTTAGTAGGTAGGGCATACTGCTTTTGGGAAAGTTTTTGAATTACTTTTACCGCAAGCCAAGCTCATGCATGATTTAGAGGAAGCTATGGCTAAACAGCAGTCTGCATTGTAATCATAAAAGGTAAAGACATAAAATTCAGGCAAATTTATCAGTGAAGACACTGCTGCCAACTCTGAAAAGCACCTGGCTAGATATTAAAAGGCACAAACATGATCCCCTTACTGAGCAGTATTTTATAGACTGTCGTTCAGAGCCAAAGAAAACAGCTTTTGTAGCTTTTAGGTGTCCATAAACAGCTAGATAAATATGAGGGAGCCAGAATAAGGGATAAACAAAGCAGCTAAGTATCAGCTTGCCACATTGCCTTTCGGAGCTCCCCAAACACCCAGCTGAACTTGGAGTATATTACTTCCCCAGCATTCCTATTGCTTTCTATGATTCCTGGAGGTGGAGTCCCCAGAGTCAGAGAGAGAGGGTCAATGGAGCAATGTCATGATATAAACTCAGGCTGTGTCCTGTCATCTGTATAATTGCTAGGATTGCAGAGTTGACCATATTTCATGTGAGTTGGCAGTGACCACCAGTCTGTAGTCAGGATAGGGATTTGGAAGAAGAGCTGCACCTATGGTCTCTGATCTCCCTCTTGTAGCTGCTGCCAGCATTCAAGGCATTGCAAACGAGTTTCATAAACAAATCTCATTAAATGTTTTTAGACAGAGGAAAGCACATAGCCATAAATAGAAAACTGATAAGTGGGCAACTGTTAAAAATAGCTCACTAAGAAATGGTAAGTGGAGAAATAATATGGATGTGATAGCATAAGGAATATTCTATGCACATACTTGAAGCCTTTAGCAGTTGCCAAAACTCTGATGAAGTGAATGAAGAGCAAATGGGTTGTATTTCAAACACATACCATTACACTGAGCAACAGTAACGTTTTATTGCTTCAGTCACATTTTTTGACTGAAATAATAAAATTTGTAAGAGATAAAGAAAAATAAAGGATTTATCTCTCCCTCCTGTCCTGTCCCACTCCCCCCACCCCGTTTCAAATTCAAAACAGATTTCATGGTTAACAGTATTGGCACTCAAGTTATGGAGATGTTTAAAAATTCACTTGACAGATTCAGAGAAACATGAAGTTCAGTACACAACTAGAGTAATAAGAAATACTTTTTAGGAATTTTATGGTCATAGATTACACCATAAGCTTAAGCAAGAGGAGAAACAACAACAGAGCTGGTTTCACTCACAGTACTACAAAGATTTAAGCACATATTAAGCCTTGTCCTGTAGAAGTAGTGAAAAGCAGGTAAACTACAAGTTGCAAAAAGCTGGTCACACTAATTTTTTTGGTCTGTATTTTATTCAGTTTTGGTATGAGTGATTACATAAATTAATTGGAATTACCTTATTCAAATTGAGCTCCTTTGCAGGTGTTGGTCTATGCTATTGCCTTGTAATACGGAATTCACTTTTCCAGATGTAATCGTGCATTATCTGTAAGCAATTATGTAGCCTTCTGTTTTAAAATCTATTGTTTGTTTTAAAATGACAGAGAATCTGCAATATATTCCTTACCTGAAGATAAGGCATCAGAGTATTAGGGCTTCTGAATGCTTATCTTATTTCATTTTAAGCAATACCATCCCACCACTGATGAACATTGATAAACACAATGACTAATCTCATAGTGCACACAGTTTCTTAAAATTTGAGTTACGTGCACTTTAATTCTCTTGTCCACAGCTGAAATTTAAAATACAGTCTTATGTGCATCCATTAACCTTTCTGTTGCTGTTCTTGCTGAAATGTTGGTGCAAAATAAAAAATTTACACTAAAAAGTTTTTTCCCCAACATGTCCTTATATAGCGATAAGGGATGGAAAGTCTAATATGGAGCAAATGATCTTAGGATCAAAGTGCTCCCCTTATCATGAAAAGTGCACCTAACATTGTTCTCTCGCTCTCCTCTTTATTTTTGGTCTGGACTGAAAAGAAACATAAATTATAACACAGATGCTTTGTTCTGTAGGTTCTTCTTTCAGGTCTTTTCCCAGAGGGTGGTGGTGAGCAGTCTGCTTTAGCATCCCTGCCAATTGTAGTGTTTGCATGCACCCTGTCCTCTGCTTGGGGGCATGTGAAGCACTCAGCTTTGTGGCAGAGGTTTATGCAGTTAACAGCTGGATGTTGTCTCTGTTTTAGGTGCCAGGGACATATGTTGCAATAGAAGTTTCAAGAACCTGTTTGTGAAGCATTTCAGTAGCCACAATTTTGTTTTAAATGCTTCATTTTTGCAGTGTGCCTTACAACCCTAGAGAATAACAGTGGATTAGTGACATGCCATCTTGATTTTGGTCTGAGATATAGTCACTTGCACAATCTTGAGCTAGGTTTTTGCATCATGGCTGAGGCATTACAGTATCACACTTTTCCTTCCTTAACACTAGCTTTCTAATGGAACTTTTTAATGGTCTAAGGTATATTGATGCAGTGGTGTAATATGCATTCTAGACTAATGAAGAACCTGTGTAAATAGAGTACCATAACCATTGCCTACAAGCAGGAACAAACAGTTTGCTGAGTAACTACCTGTACATGCATCCATGTCTTAATTTCTGTTCAAAGCTGTGAGTAGCAGCACTAAATACCTGAGCTGGATCTAACTGTGTAATTCTGTTCTACTCTTTCATGCCTCTATGGGTATTTTTGCTTTTCCATTGAGGATTTCCTATTGTTCTTTGTGGGAAATCGAAAGAACTTTGTGTGTTAGTACTTTTTACTTGGAAGAAGAGTTAAATCAGTGGTGATCTTCAAATAAGTTCTGTTAATGCATGTAACTGTACATGTGGCCAAGAGAGAGAAGAATGAAAATTCTTTGTAGATGTCCTGTGACTTCATTCATGCTTCAGTGATTAATTGGAATGGGTAATTCTTTTAGAAAGGTATATGTTTTCCTTGTTAATCTATGTGCTAATCTGTGTTCCTCTGACAACTTAATAAGAAAAGGGGTTACGTTATGGTTGTAAACTAGACAAACCAAAACCAGACTGCTACCTAATGAAATGTCACTTTATTTTTTTTTCTTTTAGAACAGACAAGTTTGCATTATGTTATTGCTTTGAAGTGTAGCATTAGTTGCACATCTGTCAGTATTTCTCTTCAACTAGGAGGAGCATTTCGTAACTTTCTTTAATTACGAAACAGCAAACAACATTCAGACTTATGAAAACAATTTGAATTTGGGAAACCTGGAGTACAGTATGGAAGACATTCTCTTTTCTGTGTTTCTTTTTTTTTTTGTAGTATGAGCTTGTTTCTGTGTTAGTGCGTAGCTCATGAGGGGTTGACGAAGGGGACTGCTGCCACGTTGTCTTGTGCTGTGCCTCGCAAAGAATGTAGCTGATCCCTGCCTTTTCTACAAAAGAAAGCATAGTTATATTGCAGAAAAACATTTTGGTCTTTGGATCCTGAACTTCCTTGATACAACCCCTCAGCCCAGGATATCCTCTGCTGTGTTTGTTACTCCATTCACCAATTTTATGGTGCTAGACGTGTGAGACTCAAATTATTAACTTTTTTTTTTGTTTTTCATTCTGAGATGTTCTCTGTTGCACTGAGTAGAGCTGGAGATCTAATTTAGTAGCCTTCAGCCCACTGCAAGAGCTGTAAACCTGGTTTCCTGCCTTGGATTATAGTCAGACTGCTGTTCTCCTGTACCTCTTTGGGTTTAAAGGGTAACCTTGTCTGAATATGGTTTCCTTGAAGCACCAATGATGCTTTTTCTGTAATCAGGATCTCTTTGGTCGAAAATCTGGTAAGGTTCAGAGTTACCTGCACTCATCAGATAAACCAGGCTGTTCCTGAAATGTACTACTAGCAAAAAGATGACTTTAGCTTTGACTGTATAGAACTGAGAGATCTTATACATATATAGGCACACATGCATAATTATGCCTACGTATGCATTTAGGACCAGGACCAGCAATGCAACTCATGCAGCTGAGTCCTTAGACTGAAATATTCTCTATAACTTGCAAGAATAATGTGTTCCACTACAACAAGCACTCACCATGACAATTGCTGCTGTAATAGATAAGTAGTAGATAAGTAGTGCTTCGTTCATAACAGCAGTTATCTTTTTCCCTTACAGCATCAAATTAAATAGCAGTAAAGTGATCCCTCTATTACTGAGTTTGTAACCTGATGAACTAAATAGTAGTGTCATGTCTATTTTCAGAAGCTTTGTTGCTAAAACCAGATCTTTACTCTGTGGACTGCTTTAGCCTTTCCCAAAGTGACAGCATTTCATTAGAAATTGCTTGCTGGGCCTTCTTGCCCAGCTCTCCACTCTGGTGCCTGGTCCATGAGAGCAGACAGCTGGGGAAGTTTGGTGTTTTGAAGGTTATGATCACAGCAATTTTGTAAGTGCTTTATTTCAGTTCTGTTCTGGCTGTGCTGGGGACAGGTGCGGTCTGGTTCTGATTTCACTGTTCTTAATTTCTTATCTGACCTGGTGCTTAATCAAGGGCATGAGAGTGGAACAAGGGAAAGTGGCAAAGGAACAGCCTTAGACAGGCAGACTGTGAGAGTGTAATGCTGAGCATCTGACTTTGCTCATCCAGGAACTGGCAGATCTGCCTGTCATTCAGTGCTTTTCTGTGTACTGACACTGCCCTGTGCAAAATGGATTTCTGAGAGTTAACCATCATGTTCTTCTTTTCCAAAGGGTCTTCTGTAGGATTTCATTTGCAGAGCACAGAGGGCAATATCTAGGGTAATTCCTGGGCTTAGTGACTGTGATCTTTTGTCAACTCTACTTGTGAGTGAAATTAAACTTGGTATGAGCACCCACAATCTGAGCTTGTGCAACACAATTCCTGGCCAATGAGTGAAAAATCATAAACCTGACAAGTATTTATGAGAGAGAAAAATGAGATGTCATATTACAACAGGAATATATTCATTAAATCTATCAATTTCACAGAAACCAAGAATTCCCTCTTCAGTAAAAGGCTTTGAGTAGGTTTATAAAGTCAGATATTCTTTTATGAGTTGTAACTTTTTTATGCTAAAACACAGTGTGTTTAAATTCAGGTCATTATTTTCTAAGGGAGCAAAAAAGGCTGAGTTAATGTGATGTTACAGTAGCCACTCATTTTTGAGAGGATAAGGTCCGTGAATCACCTTATTGCAGTTGGAACCATACCTTGAAAAAACTTGACAAAAGCAATAAGCCTGCCGGGGTAAACCTTGAATGTCAGTGGCCTTATGCTACTTCCCATCATCAGAGGATTTGATGTAGGAGGAATATAACAAAGACTTCAAAGAACAATTTCCAGTAGTCTTTCCCACACTAAAAAGATTGTTCCAGGAAGAACTCAGGGTGTGAACTCCACAGAGTCTTCTTGCCTGCCTACTGGAGCAGAAAGGTGTCTTTCCTGTCAGAATGAAGAGAGACCTCTCCAAACTGAAAACGTGGACCTCTTCAGCTTCTTGAGGGCATTCACTTATGCAGTCAGGTTTTCAGCGGTAGTAGTGTACTGCCGTTGTGAGTGACTGAATGGTATAAGTAGGCAATGTAATTAAACTTAATATCAGTTCATACGGTGAAACTAATTCCACTGCTACTAGCAGTAAGTATTTGCCAGTGTTGAGCTTCCAGGACAAAGTTTTCCCACAGAAACCAAAGCACTGTGTGAGACAAGTTATAGCAGCACATAATGGAATTGGCCAACTTGCTCCCTGGGAAGGGGCCCTGGCTTGCTGCAGCATCAATTCACCTCATCAGCCTCGTGTGAAAACCTTTATAACTGGTAAGATTCAGATCATTTTGGCAAAAGGGATGGCAAGAGGTGGCTAAGCCATCTGTGGAATCTAGTATGCCAGTGTGGATGTGTGCCAGATTAGGTGTGGTGAAGGTGGGTGGAAAAGACCAGAGTAGAAGAAAAGTTCAGCTGTATTTGTGCCAGATTAATGTCACAAACCAATATGTAAGTATAACTGGGCTGGTGTTAGTAGGTTAGATTGGCACCTGCTGCTGACAGAGAGGAGCTCTGTGCTGTTCCCAGCCCAGCAGGTGTCATATCTGTCTCTCCCAGTTCTCCAGCCTCTTGTTGTTTTCCATATGATGGCAGCATGCTGTGGAGAAGCTGTTTATATGGTTTCTGGTTGCCCTGGTTCCAGCTGCTATTGGTTAGAAAAACAGGAGGCTTTTATTTGTTTGGTTGGTGTTTTTGTTTGTTTGGTTTGAGGGTTTTTTTATTAGCACTTAAAACACCTTTTTGTATGAGTTAAGTAATGATTAATCCCTGTGCTAAGGTGGTTTGCCGGGACTTACTGCTCAGTTTTGCCACAACCATATTTCCAGATGCTACATAGATGCCAATTCTTTGTTTTTCTGACACTCATTCTTGGGTAACCATAAACTGTCCTGTATGGGATCTAAAACTGTGAAGGGTGGAAAAACCATGGATAGAGACTGAAGAAAGATGAAGGCTTTTACTGCTCAAATCCCTCCACTGCCTCGTTTTCTTTAATAGATAGCAAACAAACACAGGTGAGAAGCATGGTGCAGAAAGGTGCATGCATCCCTGTGTGATGAGGCCGTGGATGCTAATGCATAAAAACCTAGAAAAGATTAAAAAAATTATCTGTATAGGGTGTGTGGGATTCATGTTAAATCTATGAAGTCAAGAGACACCTCTGATATTAAAAAAAAATATACACATCTAAGTGTATTTTGTTTCTTGAGAGCAACACAACTTACCTATTATACCTAGGAAAACTAGCTCCTAAATATATCTGCTTACAAGTGGCAGCCTTTACTTTATTGTAAACTTAGGATTAGCACTAGATATGCTTTCAGTGGAATTAATTCACCAGCATCATGAAGAAATATGAAGTCTAAAAAAGTACAATCATATATGGCTGAGCAACTGTAGTTAAAGCCTCAAAAACCTATTTTTCAGTGTAATTTCATCTCTGTTGTCCAAGTAAATCAGATTTTCACTTAAAAGTAGTGAAAGCCTTTAGCTGCAGCCTAAATGTAAAACTCTTGAGAGAGAAGTTGCATTGTGTGAGAACTTTAATAAATGTAAACGCTCACCAAGTTATATCACTTTTGTTTATTTGCCCACGGGCCACATTTAGATTGATCTATGGGAACTTTGGTGTTCCCTATCACCCCATAACATGAATGTGTGTCTTCAAAGGAAAACTGGACCTCAGTCCTCTGTAAGGTTACATCTTGTAGTACTAATCAGTCATCATTCTTATGGTGTGCAGAGATCAAAATACAAAATCCTTAACTGTTCCTCCTTTTCTGAACTTTTGAGTGCTTGCAGTAATACATTTTAGTGTTCAACAAGGTTGCTGCTGGATAGTCAGGGTAGCGGTGACAAAGTCTATCACCACTTACAAATGTAACGATTAAGTTCAAAGCCTTGGGACAAGGTTGTTTGTTAGCAAAGACAGCTTGGAAACTGAGACAAAGTATTAACAATCAGGGAGCAAAGGGTGATGTGTTGTGACAGCTAGAGGCATTGTGCTAATAGCCTGGTAACCCAGCTGGAACAGCCGCTATATGTATGTTTCTCTGTCTCTTATTCAGATTATTTCCTCCTGTGGTAAATGAGGGTTTACTTTGGGTTCTTCCTGTTGTGCCCATATAACTGGAAAAAAAAAAAGTGAATAAATGAATAAATGCTGTGTACAAGCAAAACGCTTTCAGAAAGCTGCATAAGTTTCTATTTGCCTGGAAAGAATGACATACTTAATTTAACTTTTTAGGTCAATTTAAGCTTTTTGAAAATTTTGTGAGTTTGATTTTTTTTGTTTACCTTGTTGTGGTGGCTGAATGACAACTCCTCTTGACCCACCCAGCACCACATTTGCTGATTCTCAGGCAGGGAAATCCCATGGAAGGAGGACTGGTGTGCCCTAGCCAGCCACAGTCCAGGCAGTGAGGAGCACAGGGTGCCCAAGGGACATGCTCAGCAAAGGTTGAATTACCTGTCAGGGCCTTGAGGCCATATGTGGCAGAGGGCACTTTGCTGCTGCCCTGGAATGGAGCAGCACACTGCTTTTTGTTGCACGCTGTTGACAGCAGGACACTGGATACCCGTCAGGAAAATGGATAGCCTTTTAGACAGCGTGTTGCCGCTCCAAGTGCTGGCACACCACCTTCCCCCTTTCCCTCCCTCCTCCCTTTCTCTGTCAACCTTCTGAGTGCTGAGCTTCAGTGCTCTCTAGGAGGTGCTGCATGACATCCCATGGTGGCTCAGGTGATATTCTTCCAGTCCAGGTTGATGTCCCAAATGTAACAAGCAGGAGCAAGGTGCAGCTTCTGGAATGCTGGGGTACTGGGAGGACTCTGCATGGGAGTGTTGGCAGCCTGGCAGAGATTTGCTGTGAACCTCCCCCTGGCCAGACTGTGCGTGTTTAAAGCTCCCTGCTGTGAGCTCTGCTGCCCTGCCTGGCTCCCACTGCTGGGATGGGTGTGGATGGTGGGGGCCCTTCCTCTTTGCTAAGGTGGAAATGCTTCTCCTCAACATATTTCTGCTACCTAGGTATTTCCGTCCTTTCCTCTTGTGATGTAGCGAACAAACTTCTAGGAAAAAAACACACCAAGGTTGCTCTTAGAAGTTGCCACTAATGCTCAGAGGTTTAAGGAGTAAAGAATTTAATTTTCCTTCATGCCAAGGCCTTAACATAAACAGTTGAGGTGAGCTTGTGCTGTAGCCATTCTCTTTGTCAGAACAAAGTCTAAAGCACTGAAGTAGTGCCTTGACACAGCAAGATGGCATTAGACAAACTGTAATTTAAAAATATCTCTATTTTAAAAACAGTTCCTAGAAGACAAGCTCTATCTGTCTTTCAGGTGGTCAGGAGCTGAAAATTCTCTCTGTGTGCCAGAACCACTTTGAGACAGATACAGGTGCAACATCAGTGAATTCGGGGAATGTGTAATATTCCAATTGGCTATCACCAAAAGGTGGCAGCGTCTACATCTGCTTTTCATTACAGCCCATGCTGCTGGTTAAGCCAAATACCCTAGATTTAGGTGCAGTGGGAACAGGGCAGTAGCAATTGTGCTGGATGAGTAACAACAGCAGTTCCATGTTTGCTTAGTCTTGATGTTTTGTTGGCCAACCCAAATGAGGATAAATAGTCAGACAAACAGATTAATGCTACTGATGGGCTCTGAGAAGCCATCCATGTCTATATTTCATCTCTTCTTGGTGGCCCCAAGCTAATCCCTGGGTCAGGACACTTTCACGTCTGGGGATTGAAGGCCCTGGTCTGAGTGTGAGACTGCCCAGAGACAAGGGTGCTGGGAAGCATCGGCACTGGTGTTTTTACAGCAGGAAACGAGCAATGCAGGCTCATCAGCTGTGTCATGAGACACAAAGCAAAACGCTCAAGTTAGGCTATAAAGGAAAACACAGCTCATGCATCCTGATGAAAATTATCTTCTTCTCTCTCCTAGAAAGAGGCTCTACATAGCAAAAATAAAAGCATCTGTAAAAATTTATAATTTTGACTTTGCTAATAAAGCGTTCTTTGTGTGGTAAAACGACTGCTGTTTGTCTTCAGACTTTGTCTCATTTTTAGTTATCATATAAGAGAAAAAAATATTTAGCCAGCTTGAATGAATTCTTTTGAATTTTATCTTTCCTTAAAGGATAAATTTTTGTCAGAGTCTGTTAATGTTTTTTCTTTAGAGAAATATTCAGTAAGATTGCTCTGTTGCCCTTTTAATTTCCTTGTACCTTTTTCTGAACTGCTGTGTTGCCCCAAGGTAACACGTTAATTAAATTAGGATAAAAACTATGTTTCAGTGCACAAAAAGTATTGGGCATGTTTGTTTGTTCTATGAAGGAATTTTCTTTTTTGCTTTTTATCCTGTAAGGCCCTTCTAAAGTGCAATGGTGACTGAAATCTTTGCAAACACTACTTTGCATGCTGGGGCCTGATGTTTTAGTGATGTTGAAATCAATAGATTCATTTGTAAAGGAGGAGAGCCAGATTTTGCTTTGAAAGTCTCTTCTAGCAGTTTACCTGCAGTGACTGGTGCTGTGGGGTTAAAGTGTCTCTCTGTCTTACAGCATCAGCTGAAGTCAATGTTAATAGTATACTCATGTACTCAGAGACTGGCCTTCAGAATTTTATACATACATTCAGAGATTTTAGTTTTCTGAATCTTATTTTCGTGTTTATCTAAAAGCCTCTTGCTACAAATAAAGGCTGTGTTCATGCCTTGTAGACAAGAAATCAAATGTTGAGGGCAAGCAGCCTTAGAAAATAACACTCATTTGTGATTGCTTTTGTCATGTGCTTACAGGAGCAGTGTAAAATTTTTGAAGTGATGAATATTATATGTGGAATCCCAATGAAAAATATTATAGACTTTGCCTCTGATCAAAGTGTTACAAAGGTAAATAACTGAAAATAATGTTTGTTGAGAAAGGTGTTGTCCTAGCCTTAGAGGTTTCCTGGGTTTCCTCAACTGGTACCAAATCCATCCCCGGAACAGTATAATGCACTGGTAGTTTTTAGATAGTGCTTTTTGATTTAGTACTAAGTAATTCAGACAGGAATTTGGAGCAATGTTGAGTAATAATAATATTGATCATAATGAATTGCTGGACCCACAGAAAACATTTTGATCAGTTTATAACTAAAATGAGACTCAAAAATATTGATGTATTATAGCCAATTTGTGGACTCTTCCTTAAGGAAAGGGATTATTTTGGCTAAAAGTTCATGTAATGCTTTCAGTTGTTTCTGCCTTATGTTTATCAGAACGTGCCAGGTTTATGGCACGATATGTAACAGCAAAACCAAAATGTGTTTTTAGATCAGAACTTTTCCTTTGTGACAACATTTTAAGGAAAGCGTTTCTGAGGTCTTTGAAAATTTCCTCTTGTTTCAACATCTCACATGCATCACCATTTAGCTACTTTTGTATGTGATATTTATATGCATTGCAATTTTTTCACATAAGGCGAAATTAGAAATAGTTGAATCAAGATTGTATTAGAAAATGAGCAATTCAGTATTAACATAAAAAGTGAAAGTTCATGTAAAGTCTTGAAAAAAGGTTAGAATTTTTGTTCTGGTTTTTAGAGTTTCTCATCCTTATTTTAAGACATTTTCAAAAATAACAGTGGGAAAGAGGAATGCTTATTGTTGTTGTCTAATTTATTGGATCAAGGTCTGCAAGACTGCCAAAATTCCTGACATTTCTTATTAAGGACTTTGAAATTGTATCCCTGACTCTGTTCTTAGAAGCTTTGAGGAATGTACCTAGAAATTTCCCTTTTTTTGAAGGACATGAGCAACCTTAATGCACCATGCTAATAAATTCTGTAGGAATTGAACTTGCTAAGCCTCCCTGGCAAAAAAGGCTGGCTACCTTTCCCATTGCCTCCCATTTTCAGTGGGAAAAACCCCTAGACTCCAAGCTCCCCAGTTTCAGCTGTTTATATTCAGATGAAAAGTAGTGGAATACTTTGCAACTCCTTGGTTATCAACCCCTTTCCATCCTGGTCCACTATTTAGTGAAAAGCGTATACCTGTTGCTTAAGCCAGGAATCCTTGCTTTTCCTTCATAACCTCTTCATAATGTGAAACCACTGCTTTAAACCCCAAGCTTATTTCACTCCATCTTAGAGTGATCTCTGCTTTTCCAAAACAAGTAAATTCTGAAATCTCAAGGTTTAAAAAAGATACCTTCTTACTCAAAGACCCCTGTGCTCCTCCTTCTAGTATCTGATACCTGGTGATCACACAAAACCTCTTGCCCACAGCTCGGCAAGTGATTTTGCTTTGGGAGGAAGCATGGAGATGTTCCCAATGCTCCCTACCTACGTGCGGAAACTGCATCTTTATGGAGTATCTATGGGAATAAATACGGCTCAGCCTCACTTCCCTGATGAGCCTCTCCTTTGCTTAGTCTCTGCTGTGATGCTCACAGTGTGTTTGCTGTAGGGCTGGTGGCAGCCAAGGGTTCTGCAGCTCCTAGAGGTGCATCCAGTGCATCCTGGGTTCTCCTGCATCTCTGTATATATGATATAGGAAGTGTTATGGGGTTTATGTCTTATATGGATACTGCCTATGTCTGAGCTGCAATCAGAAGTGACACTGAGGGCATTTTAAATCTGGTTGGGTACCTGACAGCACAGCAATTGGCACTGTGGGGATGGTACAGGTTGCAGCAGGCCACCCAGGATGCTGGGATTTTTTTTCAAGGATTCATTTAGCTTGGTGTGTAGGTCATTGTCTTAACTGGTCCCACTAGCCACATTGGGAAAAGTTGTATTAATCTTCACATACTCTGCAAAATACCATTCTAAGTATGTAGACACTTGGCTTCATCCAAGTATGCCTGGTGAATCATAGACGGTACTATGAAATTTTTTTGGAAGAACTGTCTGATTGCCAGGAATGAGACACTTCTCTGTCCCCAGTCTTTTAGGGAAGGAAAAGAGCAAAAAGACAGGCAAAACATCTGGAATGACATATAAGGTCTTTTTGTTTATTGAAGTAAAAATGCCTCAGGCACAACCTCTATTTTTTGGAATTACAACTTGATTCTTAGTTATCAGACTCTGGAATGCCTCTTCCAAATGCTCTGAAACTGTATTCTGCACTTCGGAAAATATCCAGAATGATTAGGGAATATCCCAGAAACAACAGGCAAACATTCTCCAAAACATCATATTTTTAATTTTTCCATGATTTTTAGCAGCCTCCAATATTTTAGTTTAAAAACCTTAAGACAAAAGTCTCTTCTTGCATAATACTAATGGTAATTACATCACGAAAATAGAAAGCAACCTGACCTGACATGGTTTCCATTTCTGTAATAAATATAGCTTTCTCCATGTAAATCTATTTGCATTTGCTTTATTAAGTCTGTAGAAAGTTGCTCCTGCACAGTCTGAGGGCATGAATGCAAGTATCCTGCCTCCAGAGTGCAGCTGAAAGCCCCACCTGTTCAGGCAAGCACTGAAGGAAGATGACAGATTTGTTCGTGCAGATGCCCTCACGTATTTATCCATTCATAGCCTACACTCTGTCTTTTCCTGCCATGCAGCCAGGATTGGAGGGAGGTTGAGCCTTTTCTGCCCTATTAACTTTGGCATGTTTGCTTTGCTTTTATCTCCCAGTCTCCTCTCCCCAGTAGCAACTGCCTTGCCCTCAGTCCAGAGGATGGCCCCATGACTCCTTTGTTTAACTGCTGTTATAAGCTGCTGCACAAATTGCCTGGCGGAGGGTGATTTGTAGTGACAAGACTTGAACCTTATCCCTGGAGATTCACCAGATACCTCTGCAATGCTCTGCATCTCTCAGGACAGGGAATAGGAAGCACAGCTCCCACTTCCAAGCCTGATCTTGCATCATTCCAGCTATTGCATAACAGTTTAGCTGAGATGCAATGGCATGTCCTCCTTCTCTCTGTTCCATTGATGTGGCTCTGCTTGCTCACGGGAGGTGAGCGGATCCCTCTTTGCCGTTATTTATGGATCAGTGTGCACATAGTGACTTGTACACATCCTTTAAGAATTACAGTGATAGATCAATCAGATAAGCAAAAATGATAAATCTTTAAAAATCTTTTCAGAAGAAGTGGGTAATTTTTAAAGGAAGAATCTATGAGGTAAAAATTATTCTTGTATATGCCTTAGAGTGTCATGGTTTAACTCACAGTTTACCAACATTAAGAAAATGGCAGAGGATTAGTTTGGAAGACCATTTAACTTGTGTCATCTTTTCTTTGCTTTCAAATTTCATGTTTTGTTTCTCTTCATCTCTCATTTTTTACTGAATCTGTGATATGTATCAATTTTCTGTTGCAGACTTGCTGCTGCTCCCTAACTTTGCCTGATTTTTAGCTCACATTTTGAAATCTGATGAAGACTGCATGATCTATTTTAGTCCTTTAACATTTGAAAGTTTTCTTGTAGTGATCTTGCTTTTGTGTTTTTAAATTGTATCTGATACCTCTTCTTACTGCTAGAACTAAACAAACACCCTTCTCTTTCCACCATGCCTTAGGGTCCTGTAATCTCAGAGCTGATGTCTCCTTAACTTCTCAAGCCTTTAAACAATAACAAACCAAAGTTATAGACTTCCTCTCCTTATTCATCTTTCTGCTGCAGAAATTCTTAAATGCCAGGCAGAGGCATGTCAGTGTGTGGAGTGGCATGGCAGTTTTTGGCCCATAGGCTGCACAATTGCCAAGTGTCTTTTCTACTGCTCTGAGGGTGGGTTTGCAACACTTAAAGGTGGTTATGGGAAGAAGCTGATGGAAATTCTGTACCTGAATTTGGGATAAAGAGGCACCGTGGGCAATATCCCATTATTGCTCATGACTAAATCCCAGAGATTGATTCAGCTTGTCCTAGTGGCCATGAGGTTACTTCCAGGTAAATGAATGAATGAACATAATTTCTTTTATGTTCCTGGATTAACCTCCTTATATTCTGCTGCTTAGATTATTTTGGTGCTAAGATGCAGTGGATAGTGAGGAAAGTTGAAGGTGTTAGTAGTTTTCCTACCTTGTGATCTTGAAGTATGGGAAGAGCTGTCTTGATGATAAGATGGGTGACAAAAAGGGGTGTCTTCATGTTTTCTGTCTCCTCCATTTCAGCCTTTGGGAAAAGATTTTTGGCTCTGACTTATTCAGGGAATGACCTACAGTTTCACAAGTCAGCTTTATGTTGTCAGAGCTCATGGCAAGCTAATGGCCTCAGGACTAAAAGCCCAAGAGAAATAAAACACCAGTGGTTTTGAGTTAAGAGGTTCTCTTATACACTTGAATGCTTTCTTTATACTTGTAAGAATATGTGCAAATTTTAAGAATTATGAGTGGACTTTGAGACTAAAGTAATTCAATTTACTTTGAAAGACATAGCTAGAGTTCCTGCATGTTTTACCAGAGAAAGTGAGCATCCAGCCAAG
Source organism: Irena cyanogastra (assembly GCA_013397155.1). Lineage (NCBI taxonomy): Eukaryota > Metazoa > Chordata > Aves > Passeriformes > Irenidae > Irena > Irena cyanogastra. Next base: position 1,597,791 of record VWZV01017125.1, on the reverse strand, counting down.
TAACCAAACTAATTGATGTATGTCTGGAGAAACACAGTCTGGCCTTGGACATGACTGGTATTTTGATACATATACTGCATCAGTGTATTGGTTATTTATATTGCAGGAGTTTAGAAGACCCACCAAAAAGATCACTGCCTTAAAGACCACAAAACTGAAACAGTTACTGCCTCAAGAAAAAGAAAGATTATTTTTTTGTACAACTTCTGATTCTCTGATAAATTTGGAATACTAAAAAATTGTTGGTACAATGAATATATTGTTCCATTATAAGCTGTGCACAGATTTTCTTTAGCACCAGGGACATTAAGGATGGTACATTCACTACATTTTTAAAATGCATGTAAAACATCTGCTGAAAAAGTTGGAAGAAATTTTTCTTTGTGCATTAAAAGTGTCACAAAATCACCAGCACAAAAGCACAGATGTTCTGTGGCTGACATACAGGCTTGGGAGTGATTGTTTCTGCATCAAGATATTTTCTAACTAGATAAAACAGCTAAACATTATTTTTCTGTCAGAGATCTAAAGAGATGAATGACAGGTCTTATAATAATGGTAAATATGCTTGGGGCAATGCAGAGGCCAAAGAACATGACCCTGCATTTGTAGAGCACTGTTTTCTGGGAGAATCTTAAGAATTTTTAGTAGACTCAAACATGCATGGGAAAATTTGGGATGGTCTCAGTTTTTTCTTTTTTTATCTCTTTGGAATAACTTATAAATATTTAAGAATGCCCCTGTGACGCGTCTGGTCCTGTGTGAAAAAACTTAAAGGAAGATATTTTAGAATTGTATCCCAAATGTTTATAAGGAACAGGTTAAGGTTGTAAGGTTAGAAATTCCCCCCAAAGCATTCATTTATAACTGTTTTGGAATTCTTGTATGTGACTAACAGGGAAAATCCTGCTTTACAGGTAAAAGATAATCTGCATGACTCAGAGGATGAAATAGATGGAATAAAATGACCAAAAGAATCACACAATTGTTTAAGTAGGAAAACACTTTAAGATTGTTGAATCAATAACCCGGCACTGCCGAGTCCACCATTAAACCATGTCCCTAAGCACCACCTCTACATTTCTTTCAAACACCTGCAGGGATGGTGACTCTACAACTTCCTTGTGCAGACTGTTCTAATGCTTAATGACGCTTTCTCTGAAGAGATTTTTTCTAATATCCAACCTAAACCTGCCCTAGTGCAGCTTAAGGCTGTTTTCTCTTGTCCTATTTCTTGTTGAAGAGAGAAACCTTGCTGAAAGCTCCTTTCAGGTAGCTGTAGAGAGTGATAAGGTCTCCCCTGAGCCTCCTTTTGTCCAGACTAAACAACTCCAGCTTCCTCAGATGCTCCTCATAAGACTTGAGCTCCAGAAGCTGTGTTCCATTGCCCTTCTCTGGATGTGCTCCTGCTTCTTACTGCCCTTCTTGCAGTGAGGGACCCATAACTGGACACAGCACTCAAGGTGTGGGCTCACCAGTTCCATGTACAGGGAGGGCAATCACTGCCCTGGTCCTGCTGGACACTGTTTCTGATACAGGCCAGGATACTATTGGTGGTCTTGGCCGCTTGGGAAAATGCTGGCTTATGTTCAGCTGCTGTCAGCCAGCGCTCCCAGATAATTTTTTGCAGGGCAGATTTCCAGCCACTCTGCCTCAGTGTTTGTTGCACGAGACTGTTGTGACCCAGGGCAGGATCCTTGTTCAACCCTTCACCTTGTTGAACCTCATCCAAACAGCTTTGGACAATGGATACAACCTGTCCAGGTCCCTCTGCAGAGCTTTCCTGTTCTCCAGCAGATCAACACCCACGTGCAAATTAGTGTCATCTGGGAACTGACTGGTAGTGTACTTGATCCCCTTGTCCTGATCATTGATAAATATTTTAAACAGGGCTGACCCCAATCCTGAGCCCTGGGGAGCCCCACTAGTGATTATCTGCCAGCTGGGGGTAAATCCATTCCCCAGCACCCTCTGGACCCTGCCACCCAGCCGGTTTTTTCACCCAGTGAACAATACACCTGAGCAAGCCATGAGCGTCCAGTTTCTGCAGGAGAATGCTGTGGGAATCTGTGACAAAGACTTTAGTAAAGTTCAGGTAAGCAACATCTACACCCTTCCCCTTACTCGACAGGACTGCTGCTAAAAATAGGAAGTGATTTGGTGAGAATTTCCACCAGCTCCCTCAGCTCCATAGGCTTGAGTGTGTCTGAGATGTGTATCAGATTTCTGACCTTTCATCCTTGGACTATGGGGTCTTCATTCTGCTCCCTGTCTTCCAGCTCAGGGGACTGGGTGCCCACAGAACAGGAGTTAGTTATTATTAAAGACTGAGGCAAGTAAGATATAAAGTACCTCAGCCTTTTTCTCAGGCTTTGTCACTCCTAATCCAGCAAAGGATGGAGGTTCTTGGCTCTCTTTTTTTGTTGCTGGTGTATCTATAGAAACACTTTTTATTTTCTTTTACGGCAATAGCCACAGTAATAAAGAACAACAAGAGCTGTCTTGTAGGCCAGATTGAAGTTTCAGTGCAGTACTAAGTGGCACAGCAGGAAAAGAACACTGAAGCAAACATGTATGTGGTGAAGAAAGTAAATATAAATGAGGTGACACTGACACTTCCCACTGAAGGTGTGTTAGTGTTTAAATGGCTCCTGGAGTTTCCTTGAATGTTTGAAGCCGAATGGAGTCTGCACCAGCAGACTCACAGCTGAGCTGCAGTTTAACACAAGCAAGCTGTCAGCTACTTAGTCACATCATCAATGCTCATATAAATACGCCAAAATGACCAAATTGTTCAGAGTCTGAAAAGTATCATGTAGGGGGATTTCTCAATCACAGGGAGTTAGGAGTGAGCCCACAGTAATTAGATTGTTTGATGTGCTGCTTAATGGCGTTATAAATTTGGTTATTGGAAAGGGGACTCACCAATAAAAAAATTGTGTTCGCACATGAACTGGAGTGAATTCAATTGCATGCAGCATAGAGAAAAACATTACGAAAGCATGAGATTGTTGGGGTTTTTATTAGGTGTCTTTCTGGCTTAATTATGAAATTCTAAAGAACCTCTAGATATTCTCCTTGAAAAATATTTTTTTTTCACCAGCTGGCCTTTATTTCCAGGTATTTACTTACAATAGTTATAGAATAGTACTGATAATTCCACTTCATAGCATTCTCTGACCCCCAAGTGAATCTTTCTAACAGTATGCAACTCCTTAAGTATTTATTTTACAGCATAGTCATACATACAGATATCTCCATACTGTTTCAAGAGTCACAGAATTCAACTGAATTCCTTCTACTGACATCACTGAACATGAACTGAAAGCTTAGAATACTAGAGGGAAGTAGATTGTCACATTGTAGTGCCTACAAAGTATTACAGGAATGTAATAAAATATAGGCAAAGTGTGGAATTGTGTTGAGCGGTACCAATTTCCAAAATTTGTGACTAGAATAATTAGGTGAGGTTTTTTCTTTGGGTATTTGGGGCATTTGTGTATGGCTGTTTTTTGGGTTTCTTTATGGGTTTGTTTTTTTGGGGGTTTTTTTGTTTGTTTTTTGGTCGGTTGGTCTTCTGTTTTAAATGTGGCACACCATTTCATTTTCATATTGCTGGAAATATAGTTGGAACTTTTGGAATGAATTGAAAAAGCACTCGTTCTTTTATACCTTCAGGTGAATCTTTTGTTTAGATGCATACATCTCGACAAATGTTTTAGCTTCTGAGATAATGCACTCATTCATCTACTGCTATTTATTAACATAGCATTTGAACACTTTAGTCATAATATCATGACACATAGTGTTCCTTTTTGTATTTTATTTGTGAGCAAGGCAGTGCTATAATCTCACACATTTAGGCAGTTCTAGGTCTGTCTTGTTTTGGTCATGTCCATAAATGAGCCCTACAGCAGAGATGGTCATCCAACATGAATGGCAATTATCTTTTTCAAAGACGTCAGCACTTGCTTCCTTGTTTGTAAGGAACAACAAGCCATAAAAAGCAGATCTACCAAAAGGAAGATCTTCTACAGTTTCCTTTACTCAAAGCTTTTGTAATCTCCCTTGAAAGCCACCAGCCCTGACTGCTCTATCCTGTGCCAAGGGAGCAATGGACCTGCAGAAGGCTGCTGCGAATGGAGAGATGGTGCCTTGGTGAGGGAGGGTAGGTATGGGTCCTGAGGGGCCAAGTGTCTGCAAGCATCCTGTCAAGGAGCAGGCTGTCTACAATGACAAAGTGATGGTTTGCAACACCTGAGGACAAATCAGATGGGTTCCAGGCCTGGTGGCAATTATCATGTCCACTCCCTCTCACAGTGAAACTTGTAGGCTGAGGACTAGGACAGAGACTACTTTCCAAAAGCCCAAATGCTGGCTATACTTCAGCTGAGTAGATTATACACATCAGCTGCAATCTTGCATTTGAATAAATCTACTTAACTTTTTTCAGGTAGTTTGGTGTGAATTTCATGTTGTGTAAGTCCAGCATTTTTTCATGCTACTTTGTGTCACATTAATTTGTGTCTCTCAGCAGCAGAGAGAAGGAAGGTGGGGACTATTTGCAGGATGTGGTGATGGTGGCAATGTTTGTCTTCAGCTGGCACACAGGTGCTATTGCTGAACATGTTTTCGACCTTAAACTGACTGTTTTCAGCTCTCAAACTTTTTGGGTAAACAATGGACTGGAGTTGCTTGACACTGCTATTGTATTTTCTTACTCTAAGAACTGTCAGATTGGACTGGACTCAGCCATGTTTGCTGTTGGAGTTCCCAGTGTTTGTTTAAAAAGGAATATTCTGAGAGCGCAAGAGGTCTGTTATCATTTTCATCTGCATACATAACTTTCAATGACTGTAATGGGAAATACAGAGAGGGAACAGATTGCCTAAGAATGTCTGTCTTTAGAGCAATTAGTTTGATAAATGACCTGACTTGACTGGTCAGAAAGACAACAGAAGAGAGACTTATCTGTGAAGAGGTACCAAAACATAGCGACCATTCAGGACTCCTCTGCATTGAAAAACATGTAAAGCTTTTTGTCTCTACAGTGCTTTATTTTTTCTGATACTAAGCTATGCATTTGAAGGCTTTGAAGCAGTTGCTGTTATTCTCTGCTTTTAAAGCTAAGGGAAATGCAGGTAGGAAGCTTCAGGGGTTCTCCAGATAGAAAGGTTGTAGAGTCTTATCTGAGGAATTTCTGGGGGTTCTTCCATTCAGTCACTGTTGGACAACTGGTTACTGAGCTGAGTGGGGTGAGCAGCATCCCAAGGTACATATAGATTATGCAGATGCAACAAATTCTGAGAGGATTCAACTTGGATATCCTTTAGCTACCGTGGCTGAAGCCCATGGTGTGATGCAAATGTCACATCAGATGACTCGTCACTATCAGCTGTTGCTTCCAGAGAAAACTATTGAAAATTAGTGATTTTAGTGAGATTTTACACAAATAGGTCTGTGTTATCTGCTGCACAAAACTTAAAGGAATGCTGGGAATGAAGTCCTGTTTTCTGGTTTTCCCCCACTGGTTTCTCAAGAGGTCTTCAGATGCTCAGGAAAGACAAGTACTGTAAACAGTTAAGCATATAAATGGCAACACACACTTTAGTTTCTAACGTCAATAAATAATTAAAAAGATATTTTAGTTTACATTTTCATATTTTCAAGGTTTCTACCAACAAAGCTGTGTTTTTTTTTTTCTTTCCTGTCTGTGAAAGAACAGCTGGTTGGGGTAGATTGGTGCAATTCTTTGGTGAAATATTTTTCCATTGATGTATGGTGTTTAATAAAGAGTTGTTTTTCAACAAAAAAAATGTGCTCATCCCCTTAGAATTTTTCAGGGAAAAAGCACCAAACACACAAATCTGTAACCATGGTTATTAAAATGGAAAGTTCAGCTTAATTTCAGCATTTTGATATTATAACCTCAGATTTCAAAATGAAAGTGTAGAAAAAAAAATTTAAAATTTTGACTTTTAGGTTGGTGGGAAATGATTTTCAATGTGTTTTCCTTTCTATTTGGGACAAATTCCAGGATGTTCAGGTTTTCTCTGGAGGATAAATCCTGAGCCTAAACCAGTAGAGGACAATTTTATCTTGACCATTCAAGTTTGTACTCAGGAAAACGCTTTCTTTGTATAAAATTTTTGAGGAAATGTTACAGATCTGTGTGCAGCTCTTACTTTTCTGAGCCTCTAAGAATATCTCTACTTCAATTTGTGTCAGTGATAAGAGTTTTGAAATATGACATTTGTCATTTAGCAACACAGGGAAACACATGGGGAAGAGAAGTGTAGTCTCCCATGAAATGCGGGAGGACCCATAGTGTTGGGTAGTAAGCTGAATATTACATTTTTTAAGAGCTAGATTCTGAATTATTATCCCTATTCTACTTTTACCCCTTCCTCTTTGCTGTGGCACCACTTAGATGAGGCTTTCAAGCAATTCCAGCAACAAATGCAAATATATTAATGCATTGAAAGAGGATTTTTCAAGAGAGATGTTTGTTCCTGAGTTCCTCACTTTTCTCTTGAATTTGCCATGTATTTTCTTCCTCCTTGGTTTTGCCTCTTCTAAGTTTAGCCCATGATAACCTCTTACAGTTAGAGAAACCTGAGTGGTTAATTGTGGGCTCCCAGGAGGTTGCAAAAATCTGTTAATCAGGATCTCATGACATAACACAGCCTTTACAGTATGATGAGTTTAGATGCAAAATCTTTGTCAGCCAAACGAGATGGTTGACACATTACAGGTTTTGTGTATTTGTGTCAAAAATGTATAAATGAACACAAATTCCTTTCCAAAAGAGTTACAGCTCATCCAAGGCTCAATGCTCTCTCTGTGTTTCTTACTGAATCAACATACTGTCATGGCATTTCTTACTAGATTTGCATTTTCAAGCTGAAACATGATTTAAAACTGAAAACCACATCTATATGACAAGTTCTTTTGCTTCTGGCTGTGGCACCATAGATCAAGACCTGGTTTGGTTTGGGTTTTTTTTTTTTTTTTTTT